>JAQQSV010017278.1:0-11645 GCA_028646515.1 Pseudochirops corinnae
GAGGGATGGGGAAAAGAGAGAGAGGAAATAAATACTTCTTTTTTTTTTTTTTTTTTGGCTTTTTGGATGGGGGAGGGCAGGGCAGTTGGGGTTAAGTGACTTGCCCAAGGTCACATGGCTAGAAAGTGTTAAGTGTCTGAGACCCAATTTGAACTCAGCTTCTCCTGACTCCAGGGCTGGTGCTCTACTTGCTGTGCCACCTGGCCACCCCAGTAAATACTTCTTAAATGGAAAAACAAACAAACCTGCATCAGTTACGTTATTCTTCCTTGATTTCTTTTCCATCTCCTGCAGAAAAGAAAAACTTCAGAAGGGACCTCAGAGATCATCTCCTCCAGGGGTGAGGAGCCTGCGACCTTGAGGTCTTCTAGGTCGCTGGGTGTGGCCTTTTGACGGAGTCCAAATTTTGCAGAACAAATCCTTTTATTAAAGGGATTTGTTCTGTGAGTTTGAATTTGGCCAAAGAGCCACACTTGAAGACCTAGAGAGCCACATGTGGCCTTGAGGCCGCAGGTTCTCCACCCCTCATCCTGTCCAATCTCTACCTAAAAAAGAATCCCTTCTACAATATTTCTAACAAGTGATTGGTCATTCAGCTTTTGCGTGAAGATCTCCATTGAAGAAGAACCTACTGGGGCAGCCCATCCCATTTTTGGATGACTCTATTCCTTGGGAAGTTTTTCCTTATATCAAACTTAAATTTATCCCTTTGTAACTTCCTAGTTCTGCCTTCTGGGGCCCCTCAGAACAATGCTAATCCTTCTTTCATAGGTTTGTTTTTGCTCAGTTGTCTGACTCTTCTTGACAAAGACAAAATGGGAGTGGATTTTGCCATCTCCTTCTCTAGCTCATTTTACAGATGAAGAAACTGAGGCAAACAGTTAAGTGACTTGCCCAAGGTCACACAGCTACTAAGCATTTGAGGTCATATTTGAATTCAGGTCTTCCTGACTTCAGGCCTAGCGCTATGTCCATTGTGTCACCTAGCTACCTAGTGATCTCCAATACTGGCTCAAAAATTGCAGAAGTTGTTAGACCAGGGCAGAGTACAGTAGGGCTGCCACCACCTTAGCCCAATCCAAGATTGCCTTAACTTTCTTTGATGCTGTATCACAACATTGAAGATATAGTTCACTAAAATCTCCAGATATTTTTCAGATGAGCTGCTTTGTGTCTATGGATTGCCCATCTTAAATTTGTGGAGCTGATTTTTTAAGCTCAGGTGTAAGACTTTATATTCATCCTCATTAAATTTAATCATTTTTGATTTTCCTTAATGTTCTGGCCTGTCATGATCTCTTTGAGTTCTGCCATTTAGCTGCAAATGTAAGCACGGCACCCAAGCTTTTATCCAAATCATTGATAAAAATATTAAATTTATCTCACAGCTCCTTTAGACACTCTGCTAGAGACCTTCCAATGGAACATCAAATTTTTAATGGCTGTTCTTTGGGTCCTGCCATTCAACTGGCTCCAGATCCATCCAGTGATATTACATCATCTAGTTCACATCTCTCCATTTTTTCCCAAAAACTGCATGAGAAGCTTTATAAATGCTTTGTTAACCTCTAAATTCAAGGCTCAACTCAGTTGTCACCTTCAACAAGAAACCTTTCCTGATCTTCCCTGTCATTAGTGTGCCTTCTCTCCTCTCTGTCTCTCTCTCCTTTTCTGTCTCTTTCTTTCTGTCTCTATCTCTTTCTCTTTCTGTCTCTCTCTGCCTCTATTTCTCCTTCTCTGTCTTTTTGTGTCTCTTATGTCTCCTTGTCTCTGTCTTTCTCTCTGTCCCTATCTCTCCTTGTCTCTGTCTTTCTCTCTGTCTCTCTCTCCTTTTTTCTCTGTCTTTCTGTCTCTGTCTCTCTGTTTCTCTCTGTCTCTCTCTTTTTGTCTCTCTCTCTCTCTCTCTCTCTCTCTCTCTCTCTCTCTCTCTCTGTCTCTGTCTCTGTCTCTCTCTTTGTCTCTTTGACTCTTTCTGCAGTTCAGTCTAGCTGAAACAGGAAGGCACTGTAAGGGAGAGGAGGCGGCATGTACCAGGCAAGTCAAACCACCACCACCACTTTGACCATTTTCTCCCTCAGACCCTACTGGATAGAGACCAGAACCCTAAACCAAGAGCCTCGGGAACAGCAATGTTTCTAGCCCAGCCTCTGCAGCCATCATTCTGGGAAATAATCGATGTGGAGATGCAGCCTGGCAACTGCTATAGTTACAGCTACTGAAGAGACAGAAAAGAAACTTCTTGCCACCAGTGTTCTCAGCACTGTCAGATAGGTCAGCATCAGAAAATGATCTGACTTTATCAGTGGAAATGACAAAAAGGAAGAAGCATTACCATCTGTTTTGCTACAGCACCCTAAGGACCACGGGACCTTTCCATCAGACTTGTAGCTGTGAGGTAGAACTAATATCTCCCTGTGTTTCGATGTAACACGGATTAGGCTCACTCCTTCCCTCCTGTGACAGAGATCAGTCTTCCCTAAAAGGAGACAAAGTGGCCTTCAGGACCCTATTGGCTCCTGTTTCCCTGACATAGCTTCCTGGTCACTTAAAGGGGTCACCTGAGGCCCAACCAGACAGTCCGGGCCTCTCAGACTCTGAGTCACCATTCTCTGTACTGACAACCTGCTGACTGGACAAGGTTCCTTTAGGAAGAGAAGGAAGCTTTATTTACCCAAACTGAAGCTTGCCCCTCTATAAGCCCTGTCTTTCAGACATCTCTATGAAGGATCCCTGAGAGGTACCTGGCAATCATATCTGCCATGTCTTCCAGCACTTGAGGAAGAAGTCCAGGTGCTGACCCAGGTAACTTGAACTTGTCAAGACCCCTTTTGTTCTGTTCTTTCTGGTCCAAAGATCATTCTCTCCTTGGCAGAGAAAACAAGTAAAATCCGAGTTGAGCACCTCTGCCTTCTCTCCAGGTGCCATCAGCACATAAAATACTAGACTTAGAGTCAGGAAGAGGTGAAGCCAAATCTTGCCTCAGATATTTACTAGTTGTATGACCTCGGGCAAGTCACTCAACAGCTGTCTGACTCAGTTTCCTTATATGTAAAATAGTGATAATAATAGCACTTACCTTCCAGGGTTGTGAGAATCAAGTAAAATAACCTAGGTAAAGTGCTTTGCAAGTTTTAAAGCATAATTGATAAGTTATTATTATTATCTGCTAGCATTATTCTACTTTGGGAAGTTAGGTGATGCAATGGATAGAACACGAGGCCTGGAGTCAGGAAAACCTGAATTCAAATCTGGCCTTGGACACCTACTAGGTGTATGACCCTGGGCAAGTCACTTAACCCTGCCTGCTTCATTTTCCTCATTTGTAAAAAAAAAAAAAAAGAGCTGGAGAAGGAAATGACAAATCATGCCAGTATCTTCACCAAGAAAACCCTAAATGGCATCATGAAGACACAACTAAGGTGAGTGAACAAAAAAATCATTCCATTTACCCTGAAGAGTAGTTTTATTTCTTCAAATCAGAAAGAGGGTAAAAGTTAAATAATACCTTTTATGAAGCATCTTCTCTCCTTTGTTTTTAATTTAACATCCTTTGCTTTTTCTCATCACTGTCTCTTCCCATGCTCCCCTACAACATCTCTTCCCCCAACTCCCATACAACTTTCTCATTACAGATAAGAATAGACAAGCAGAAAGAAACCACCACATTGACCATATCTGAAGACATATGCCTCATTCTGCACAAATATCCCATGACGTCTCTGCCAAGATGGGTAAGAGGCTTAACCCGCAAACCCTCTGAATTCGAGGGCAGTGGTTTTGCTTTATACACTTTATACACTTTACACACTTTATACACTTTGCTTTATACACTTTATACACCCATAATCTTAATATAGCTTTAACTGCTTAGAACTGCACTAAGACTTTTGGGGCACCCTGCATTAACATGGTGATTGTTGTACATTGTTCTCTAGGTTCTCAGTTCACTCAGCCTCAGTCCATACTAATTTCCCAGTTTCCCTGAATTCGTCATATTCATCCTTTGGCTCAATGATATCCCATTAGTTCACATTTATTATTCACATTAGTTCACCCCAATTTATTCAGTCATCCCTCAATGGATGGAGATCCACTTTCTTCCCAGGTCTTTGTTACTACAAAAAAGTGTTACTGTGTATATTTTCACATCCATGGCATCTTTCCCATTGTGAGGGTACAAGTATCATTGACCTTGTTTTATGGTTGAGGAAGCTGAGACTCAGAGAGTTCAAGTAACTTGGTCTTGGTCACAAACCTAGTCAGTTTTTTTAATTTAAATTTTGTTTCTATTTTCAGTTCAGAATTCTCTCCCTCCCTCTACCCCACCCCTATCAATTGAGAAAGTAAGAAATATAATTGTTGTTCATTTGTTTCAATCATGCCCAACTTCTTGTGACCCTGCTTGGGGTTCTCTTGGCAAGATATTAGGATGTTTGCCATTTCCTTCTCATTTTACAGATGAGGAAACTGAGGCAAACAGGGGTAAGTGACTTGCCCAGAGTCACTCAGCTAGTAAGTGTCTAAGGCCAGATTTAACTCAGGAGTCTTCCTGACTCTAGGCCCAGCACTCTGTCCATTGTACCACCTACTTGTTCCTTAAGACATACACTATACATTATACATATACAGCCATGCAAAATATATTTCCTCGTTAGAGCTAGTGAACTTCAAAGCTCAAACTCAAACTCAAGTTTGAGTCCTGGGTTCAAGTATAGCACTTTCTCCTATGCCACCAAGTCTCTCAAGTCTTTGAAAAAGTAAGAACTAGTGTGTGGAGTACTATTTAAATTCTTTAAAAGATCAGTGATTTCCTTGACTCGAGTGATTCTCTCTTCTCTTCTTTCACCAATATAGTTCACAATGGTTCTGTGCCCCTGTAGATGCTTTTTATAAGTAACTATGGCCAAAAGAAGTCACTACCTGGCAGTCAGCTTTCTAGTCATAAATAAACTTAGTTTGGCTGGTTCTCAGATCATAGACACACAGACTCATGCTGGGGCACATGCAAAGCCTTCTCTGCTTGCTAGGATCTGCCAGGGCTAGCATAGCCAGGGTCACTTGTATGCCATAATGAAGCACTGAAGAAGGACATTAATGGGAGCCCTTTGTCGAGTCCTAGCCCTAATTTAGTCTCTGTCAACAGCATCAAGACAGCTAGGTGGCTAGAGTGGATAGAGCCCTGGGCTTGAAATCAGGAAGACTCATCTTCCTGAGTTCAAATCTGGCCTCAGACGTTTACTAGCTGTGTGACCTTGGGCAAGTCACTTAATCCTATTGGCTGCAGTTACCTCATCTGTAAAATGAACTGGAGAAGGAAATGGCAAACTGCTCCAGTATTTTTGCTAAGAAAACTCCACATGCCGTGATGTCCAACATGACTGAAATAATGGCACCAAAGGACACAGTCTTTGATGACAGTCACTGAAGTGAAGGAATACTCTCTACTCAGCCTGGTTTGCTTTAATATCGTCTTGGATCTGCAGGCTCTGAGCTTAACTAAACATCTTCCTGGCAGTTTAAATATTTGTGCTTTCAGTATATAAACAAGAATTCTGTAAGTTTTACTGTGTGAAGTAGACTGATCCTTTCTTTTTCTTCCCCTAAATTTGCCTCTTTTTGAGTATAACAGGCGTAAGAGGGAGACTATATTCTGCGGGATGGCTGGGCCCAGAGTGCCAGAGTGGGAATACTCGTTGGGAGAACAAGAATTCCATTCCCATGAGCCCGTGTGTGCTCACAATGCAGGAAATTGCATGGAGGAGTTATGGCCGAGCATGAGGTAAAGGAATAATAGATATTTCTTTTGAGGTTTTGATGATAAGAAATGAGATGAGCAGGTTGTGCATGGAAATCGGATTGGGAACAACGTCAGTGCTGCTGCCTGAGGGAAGTCAGTCTGAAAAGGAAGGGTGGGGAAGGTGAGGACAAATCTATGCAGTACTATGTATCAGGCTCTTTGCAACAACTATGAAGTAATGTATCCCATTTTACAATTGAGGAAACTGAGGCAGGCGGATTAAAGTGGCCACCTAGCTAATAAGTGTCTGAGCCTGCATTTGAGCTCAAGTCTGCTTGAGTCTGGGCCCAGCTCCCTATCCACTGTGCCACCGTTTTGTTCAATCATTTTTTCAATCATATCCAGTTCTTCGTGACCCCAAGATACTGGAATGATTTCCTATTTCCTTCTCCAGTTCATTTTACAGATGAAGAAACTGACTTGTCCAGGGTCACACAGCTAGTAAATGTCTGAGGCTGGATTTGAACTCAGGAAGATGAGTCTTCCTGATTCCAAGCCCAGGGCTCTATCCACTGTGCCTCCAAGTTACGTCTGAAAGCTTCATTAGGAATGGTAAGGCAAATAATGATTACAGAATGGAAGATACTAGAAGGAAACATTTTGAAAGTAGGGACGTCATAGATGGCCCTAAAGGGAAGAGGGAAGGGAACGAGCATTGTTAAGTGCCTGCCTGAAGGGCAGCTCTAGCACTGCACCATCCAGCTTGCTCCACTCTATGCCGCTTCATTTCAAGCCAGAGTCTAAGAGTCCTCTGTCAGGGGTTTTGTTGAGATGACCCATCTTCCAGATTGGGGTTTAATGAGATGACCTGATGGGGCGGGTAGGTGGCGCAGTGAATACAGCACCGGCCCCAGAGTCAGGAGGACCTGAGTTCAAATCCGGCCTCAGACACTTGACACACTTACTAGCCGTGTGACCTTGGGCAAGTCACTTAACCCCAATTGCCCTTCCCTCCCCCCTTTCAAAAAAGCAAAAGAGAACCTGAGATGTCCTTCTAACCTAGAGATCCTGCAGTTTACTTAATTTACTTAAGAGTCACCTAAGTGGGGCAGTGGATAGAGCAGTGGGCTTGAAGTCAGGAAGACTGAAGTTCAAATCTGGTCTCAGATATTTCCTAGCTCTGTGACCTTGGGCAAGTCATTTAACCTAGGTCTGCCTCAGTCTCTTCATTTGTGAAATGGGAATAATAATGGCACCTCCTCAGGGCTCTTGTGAGGATCAAATGAGATAATATGCATAAAGCATTTTGCAATCCTTAAAGCATGATATAATTGTGATCATTAGTATTGATGCTAGCACAGTCAGAGATTCTCCAGAGCCCTGATAGCTTAGTTTTCACAAACCATAAGTAGGATTCTGCCAAGGGTCTCCCATCTTAGCATTCAGAGGCACAACCCTTGCTGTCTTCCCATCATTGCTCTGCCTGGATAAGGACCTTCTTCCCCTCCACATGCAGCAGCACTAATGCTGAACAATGATATTCCAGTCAAAGGCCCCCAATTATGCCACTCAGAACCTCTCTGTGGCACTCAGACAAAGGTTGCTTTGTGAGTGCACAGAGTTATTTTTATTTTATTAATTCAACATGATATCACTACCCCAGGCCCATCCATTTTGATCCTTTTAAATTTCCTGAATAATTTCAGGCTTGATAGCCTCAGCCCACAACATTTCCCAGGTAACTGTGAATAAGTGAGCCAAGAGACCTGCCCACTCCTTAGGACGTCCAACTCTGGGAATGGAATGGGATGATGACGGTAATAGGTTCATAGCTCTCAAGGGACTTTAGAGACTGTAAGCTAATCCTCTCATTTTACAGATGGGGAAACTGAGATCCTGTGATTTGCCCAAGGTCACACAAGTAGTAGTGAGAAGCATGATTGGAATCCAAATCCTTTGACTTAAGGACCTGTGATCTTCCCATTATATCACAAAATAAAATCCACTCCTGGGTAGCACATACCTATATAGGACTATGTTTCCTGCGAGTCTTGATTTAGGCATACAGATTTAGAGTACAGAGAAACATAGATTTGGAGCTGGAAGGAATCTTGGAGGTCATGTAGCTAAAACTCCCCCTCCCCCATTTTACAGATAAACAAATTAAGACTCAGTGACTTGTCCAAGGTCACCCAGGCAGCAAGTGTCAGGGGTGCGATTTGAACACAGGTGTTCTGACTCTAGAGCACCCATTCTTTCTACTGAACCATACTATCTCCCTTCCTTGGGTAGGTCTATCCATGGCAACACCAAGCCCAAGTTTTGTTAACTGGTGCTGTAGAAGTTGATACATTCATCTCACAGCCTGAACTTCAGACATACTCTGTTAAAACTTGCCCCCTGAGAATACCAAAAATCATAGAGGCTCAGAGGTAGAAGGGACCTCAGAAATCACTTAGTCTAACTTATACCAGAACAAAAATTCCTCCAACAACAACCTGTCTGTGGATCCGTAGATTCAGAGCTGGAAGACCATGAAGCCATTTTGCATAAGAGGAAACTGAGGCACAGAGGTGGGCCAGGGTCACATAGCACATAAATGTCTAAGGAAGGGTATGAACCAAGGTCTTCCTGAATTCAAATCCAGATATTCTGGTCATTATTGCAGACTCTATGTCTCTCTCTGTCTTTCTCTCTCTGTCTCTGTGTCTCTCTCTCTCTCTTAGCAATCAGGGTTAAGTGACTTGCCCAGGGTCACACAGCTAGTAAGTGTCTGAGACTGGACTCAGACTCAGGTCCTCCTAACTCCAGGCCTGGCACTCTCTCCACTGCACCATCTAGCTGCCCCTGCCACTCATCTCTAGCAAGTAGTCACCCAGCTTCCACCTTAAAGCCTCTAGATACACGATCTCTTGGTGAAAGTGTTCCACATCTGGATAGCTTGTTAGGAAGGTATTCTTTACATTAAACCTAAATCTGTCTCTGCCACATCCATCTAGTTCTTCACCCTGGGCCAAGCATAACAAGTCTGAGAATCCCTCTTCCACATGACAGCCCTTCAAATACTTGAAGGAGTCCTCTCAGTCTGCTCTTCTCTGTGGCATCATGGTGGAATACTTTACATGGAAGTCCTAACAGACCTCTCTTCAATCTCTCCACTCAGCATCCCTCAGTGTCATATGCTGGAAAGCTTAGGAAGAAGCTTGTTTGGTTTCAGTTCCTGAATTAAGCACTCTATAATGCTGAAAAACTCAAGACCAGACAAAGCCCTCTGCTGGCTCCTTTGGCTGTGCAGAGGGAACTGACCAGACTACTCATGTCAAGTCATGTAGAATGTAAACTCCTTGAAGTATTCTCAGCACTTAATACAGTACTTGGCAAATGACTTTCTTCCGTTTTTCTTTCCTTCCTTCCTTCCCCTTTCCCCCCAGGCCACATCTGGCTCCTTCTATACCAGGGGTTCTTAACCTACGGTCCATAACCTTGTTAAAAATATTCTGATAACTATATTCAATGTAATTGGTATAATTTTATGCATTCAATAACTGTCTAAAGGCAACTAGGTAGTACAGTGGCTAAAAGGCTGGGCTTGTAGTTGGGGAAATCTGAGTTCAAATTTGGTCCCAGAGACTGTGTGAACCTAGGCAAATCACTTAACCTGTCTGCTTCAGTTTCCTCAAGTAT
Source organism: Pseudochirops corinnae (assembly GCA_028646515.1). NCBI lineage: Eukaryota > Metazoa > Chordata > Mammalia > Diprotodontia > Pseudocheiridae > Pseudochirops > Pseudochirops corinnae. Next base: position 9,422 of record JAQQSV010017278.1, read on the forward strand.
AAGATAGGGATAATAAAGCGCCTACCTCTCAATGTAGTTGTGAGAATCAAGTGAGATATTTTTAAAGCACTTAGCACAGTGACTAGCCCATAGCAGGCACGATATAGATGCTTCCTGCCCATCTCTAATTTAAAGACTGAATTAAAAGCCATATTCAAATGAATCTCTTCTCTTGTCACCTTGGAATTTTCTCTCCACTGATGAAATTGCGATCCACTTGTGCTTGTTGTTATGATGTAACTTGTGCCTGTGTCCTCCCAGAAATTCACCCAATCCATGCTACCAACTGGGGAGGCTAAGCCCAATGAATTTCTTCAGTTCAGAAGTTCTGAGCTGCAGTACGGTTAAAGCTGAACAGGTGTCTGCCATAAGCCTGGCATTAATGTGGTGAGCCTCTCCAGAGTGGGAGGTGCCGTTCTGTTTAAAGAGGGAGAAAAAGAAGGAAGAAAGGAAAGAAGGAAGGAAGAAAAGAAGAGAAGGGAGGGAGGAAAGAAGAAAGGAAGAGAAGAATGGAGGGAGAAAGGAAGGAAGGAAGAAAAGAAGGAAGGAAGGAAGAAAACAAGGAAAGAAGGAAGGGAAGAAAAAGGGGAGGAAATAATTTGCCAAGTACTGTATTAAGTGCTGAGAATACTTCAAGGAGTTTACATTCTAATGGGGGAAGTCTGTATACAAAAGGGAAAAACAGTGAGGGTGAGAAGGCAGGGTGAGAAGGAGGAAAGTACAAGCCAGGGGGCATAGGTTTTGGGGTCCCAAAAGTGCAGAGCAGGACTGGGAGGAGAGTGAAGGCAGGCTGTTCCAGGGCAAGTCCCCAGACCCTGAGGGAAGTTCCAGGATGAGCCGATAGTAGAGAAGTCATGATTTGGAAGTTTGGGGCAGAGGGAGAATTGACTCATCAGAAATGGAGCCGATCAAAGCTCCCATGTCCATCAGACCTGTGAGTAGTCCTTGTACCTCCAGCCTGAATAAAATAGGCAGACCCAGACTCAAGACAAAAAAGAAAATGAGTTGGAAAGGTAGAGTTTTGCTTGGACTAAATAAGATATTTTTCCATAATCAACTGATAATAAATACTGTAGGATTTTATGCTCTCCAACATTTTTATTCAGTTATGAAGTGGTGTAGATGTGGTCCATTGTTGACTATCACTTGTAAAAGGCTCCTTGTTCTCTACCAAAACCCTGATCAAGGGTGCCCTCTTCATAAGAGTGATGGTGGAGCAGGCTTTTCATCTCTTAGCTGAGAGGTGATGACCTAGAGATGCAGAATGAGACATGTATTTCAATACGTGATCAATGTGAATTTTTTTTTCTTGCTTGTCTATGCTTATTTGTTACAAGAGAGGGTTTCTATTGTTGGGGGTAGGGTGGGGTAGAGATGTGAGAGGAATGAGTGGTAGTGATGATGTTCCCTGCCCCCAAAAAAAGAGGAAAGAAAGGGGAGTCATTGGAACATTAAGCAAATATTCAGAAAGTAACACAGACAAGCAAGGAGATTCTGTTACTCTTGTGTTAAATTCAATATAAAATATGTAATTAAAATTGTAAATAATGGAAGTTCACAATTGTATATACAATTCTCTTTTCCTGTTCTTTTTTGTATACTGAAAAAAGTTCATGGACATCATAGGAGATGCAATCCTGAGCTGGAGGAGAATTGTTCAGAGGTGGGGTGGGGTGAATGCAATTTATTAGAAAAGATTGTTGACCTCTTACACAGCTCTCTTTCATAGTACAGCAGATCTAAGAACCTGTGCTAGCAGCCATCCTGGGGATGCCAGTGTGGTTGCTGCTACAAGTTTGTAAATGCTACTCTCTTTTCTTAACTTGAAAATCAGAACATCTGCCTGTCCACTGCAACATTCTCTAAAGTCTTTTAAAGATAAGCAACAATGACTCAGCAAACACATCTGCCAGTTCTTTTAATATTCTGGAATATACTTAACCAGACCTGGTGACTTAAATTCTTATTATCTCATCGTTTACCCTTAGTTTTAACTCTCTGTTAACCATTTTTGTAGACAGTAGAAAACACAGAAGTAAAATAAGAGGTAAGTAGCGCTTCCTTCTCCCTATTGTCTCTCTGCTTCATCTCATCTGTATCAGCAAGCACCCTAGCATACCTAGGGCGGCTGCTAGCACAGGTTCTTAGATCTGCTTTTCTAAAGGAAAGCAACTCAAAATGGGTTAACAATCTTACTTTAATCAAACATATCATTTACCTAGTT
>JAQQSV010017280.1:0-11644 GCA_028646515.1 Pseudochirops corinnae
TACATTAATTTTTTCTATACTTTTTTGTTTTTTATGCAAAATTAGCTGATCTTACATGTTTCTTCTCTGTTTTATTTTGTGAAATATTAGTTTTGTATTCTATGTAAGTTTCATATTATGTTGAGGTTTATGTTATGTGCAAATAATAAGAATAAAATATACAATTATGGAATTAGTTTTAACGTCAAAAAAAATACAAGGGTCAATTGTATGAAAAAGAGGTGGCATGCCAAGGTCTCTACTTTCTCATTTTCCAAAAAAATCCAAAATGGAAAGAATAAAATGAGTGTTAACCTTTTGTCATGCAATAGAATCAAAGAATCTAAGAGTTGTAAAGGACCTTAGATGCCATGTAATTCTCCTTTGCCTGTGGTCCTTTACTATTTCTTGTACCTAAATGAACCCTGAAGATCAATTAGTCTAAATTCCTTGTTTTACAAATGATACAAACCAATAAACATTTCTTAACAGTCAACTCTGTGTCAGACACTGTTTTAAATGTTGGGGATACATTTAATACAAAGAAAGTCCCTCCCTTCAAGGATCTCACAATCTAATGTGTGGCACAACATACAAAATGGGGCAGGAAGGGGGGGAGTGGTGGATACCAGGAAGTAGATGACACAGGCAATTGCCTGAACATCTAGTTTTGTGAAGGTAAAACCAAGTCCAACATCTGATCCAAAGTGGAAGAGTTGAGATTCTAGTTTCTACCCTCTAAGAAAGGCATTAGGAGAAGTGGGACACTTCACTCCTTCCAATTAGAGGATAGAGGAGGCTAAGGGAAGTAGCGTCAATAAAGGGTTGATTTAGCAAAATCATAGTGGAATTAGACTTGATGAAAAAACTAAGGCAACTAAAGCTCAGAATGATAAAGTATTTTGCTTAAGGTCATGTTTATTAGTGAATAGATTTAGCACAGTTCCATCCAGTCTCCTAACTTCTAGGTCAGTTCTTTTCCCACTACAAACTATGATTCTCAACTTATTAAGAATATGTCATCATCAAATTAAGTAGTGGAGAAGCAAAAGTTTATGTTCAATCACTCTATCAATCAATAATTGTTAAGCAACTAGTATGTGCCAAGAACTATGATAAATTCTACAGATACAAACAAGAGCTTTAAAAAAGAGACAAAAGACTGTCCCTGCTCTTAAGGAGCTTATGATCTAATGGAGGAGACAACAGGCAAATATGTACATGTATGTATACATGTATGGAGAGAAAACCTCCAGGAGAAGATGGAATTTTAGATAGGACATAGAGGAAACAAGAAAGTTCAGTATATAGAGCAGAGAAGGGAGAGCATTCCAGGCATGTGCAACTGACAGAGAAAATGCCTGTAGACAAGTGGAAGGAAATCCTGTTTGTGGACCAGTCAAGAAATCAATGGACAAAAGGCTTTGTGAAAAGTATTAAAGTATAAGAAGACTGGAATGGTATAAGGAAGATAATTTACAAGGGGCTTTAAATGCCAAACAAAAGATTTTGTATTTGATTCTGGAAGTAACAGGGAGATACTGGAGTTTATTGAGTTTGGAGGTGACATTATAAGATCTGTGTTTTAAGAAAACAAATTTTTTGTGATTTAATGGAGAATAAATTGGACTGGTGTGATTCTTGAGGCAGACAGACACATGAACAGGCTATTGCAATAGCTTAAGCATTAACTGATGGAGTATTCCATTATAGTCATGGTAGTTTCAGAAGACAGAATCCAGAAATGTTGCAAAGGTGAAATAAACAAGCCTTGGGAACTTATTGGATGTGGTGGTTGGGAGGGAGACAAAAGATAATGAGAAGTCAAGAATGACAACTTGCCAGCTTGAGAGACTGGGAGAATGGGGTTACACCCTACAGAGATAGGAAGGGTAGAGGTCAGAGAGTTTAGAGAAAGAGAAATAATTGAGTTCAGTTTAGTTTAAGTTTTCTATTAAGCATACAACTGTCTAAAAGACAATTGGAAATGCAAGTTCTGAGATCAACAGAGATATTGGGGGAGGATAGGTAGATTTGCATACAGATGGTTATTAAATCCATGGAACTGTTAGAAAATAGGTATGCCATGGTATAGAGGAAGATTAAAGAGCCTGAGGCAGAACCATGAGGGACATCTACAGTTAGAGGATGCTATCTGGAAGGAGAGTGATCAAATTGAGAAGTGGTCAGATAGGTAAGAGGAGAACCAGGAGTTTTCCTGAAAACCCAGAGAGAAGAGAGAAGAGTATCAAGTAAAAGAGAGTGCTGAATAGCATTAAAAGGTACCAGAGAGGTCACGGAGAATGAGAGTAAAGACCATTGTATATGGTACCCAAGAGGTTATTAATTTAGAAATAAAGTCAGAATATATATTTTAAGTGGTTAAGAAAAGAATGAGAGGAGAAAAAGTGGAGACACCTATTACAGACATTTTTGTGGAGGTTAGCTACAAAGGGCAGAAGGGGTATAGAATAATAGTAAGGATGGAAAGATCAAGTGAGGGGTTTTTTTTCAGCATAGGAGAAACATGGACATGATTGTAGGCAATAGAGAGTGAGCCAGGAGACAGAAAATAAATATAAAGTGAAAATTACAGAAGGGGCAGTCTGCTGAATGAGATGAAAAATAATGGAATCTCTAATTAGAAGAGGGGTTACCATCGGTAAGGAGTAAGAACACTTAATCATATGTGACAGGGATGAGGCAGGCAATAGTGACAGAAGACATCTCAGTAATAACAGATGAAGAAGAGAGAACTCATGGTGAAAGGTTTTCATTTTTTCTATAAAATATGAGTCAAGGTTCTCATCTGCGAGAGTGGAAGGAGGGAAAGCTATAGGAAATTTAAGTAGGGATAAAAAGATTTGGAAGAGGTACTGTGGAGTAGGATAATGAGCTAATAGAACAGATAAAATAGGATTGCTTAGCAGTAGTGAGGGCCTAGTCTAGGTTGTGTAATACATTTGTAGTGAACTCAATCATAACTAAATCCTAGGTTGAGCTATGGTCATATAACTAGCTATGGTCATCACTGTGAACTGTTTACCATTTGTGTCTACATGTTACAAAACATAATAATTATGTGTATGATGTATATATACCATGATTATATATGATAATTCATGTTAATAACTCTGAAAACTCTAAGGAATTTTACAAGTAAATTGTCTTATAATTTTATTTCATTAGCTTGTGTAAAGGTATGTTGTATGGAATGCTGTTTTGTTTTGTGTTTGCAGATTGTGTATGCCAAAAAGAGTCTGTCTAGATGTGACTCACAGGGAGACAAGAATGGACATTTCTAGAATCTCCTGCCCAAAAACTTCTCCCCCTTAAAAATTTGATTCCTGCAGGAGAGAATTAAAGAGTTTGGGGCCAGAAGCTGGTCTTTCTTCTCTCTTCAGAGAGGAGGTCCTAGAAGAGAATTATATGTGACTCCCTCAAAAATAGCCTACAGAAAGTGATTTTTTAGGCTCAAGCTATACTCCTAATTGCAGTAAAAAGAAAAAAAGGAACGTCCCAAACAGTATATCCATGGCTTAACTCTTTTCCCAACCAAATGCCAGTTTCACAATAAACATAAATAGCAAATGGCAACTAAATTATTTCATCCAAGTTGATGTAAAACACAAATTGGAGAAAGTATATATAAACAGGAGAATATATATTCAACACAGGGGAAAAGAGCCCTGTCTCTAGGAGTGAGACAACTCAGCTCAACCAAGAGAGTCAGACTCCTGGATCTCACACAAAGGGAAAGTTCCAGAAGTATTTAGTGTAATGCTTTAGATAGGGAAATAATAGAAATTGCCTGCTTCTCTGTGGGTCAGCTTATTTCCAGAGTCATTCTCCTTCCAGAGTCTTGAAAAGAATTTGAACTGTTTATGTTCTTTCTCAACACTGGAAACTACAAGACTCTGGATCACTCTTTTCTCCAAATCTCACCACTTATTCTTCATGCAGGCCTAAGGTATTGAATAAGCAATCTCCGCCAATAAGGAGAGAGTTCTATACAGTTGGTCTTTTGAGCCAACTAATAAATTTTTTATCTTTTTATCTCCAGATCTAAGTATAGTAGTTTATATTTGAAAAGTATTTATAAATTGAAATGAATTAGTTTAAATTGTATTATAATTATCTTGGTTGAATATTTTATGTGATTAATTTTGATAATTTAATGGATTTCTTATCTCTTTCATCTACATATTCCCTCACACTTGCAGATAATGTTCTCATCATACCTTCTCATCCTCTAAGTCATCAAGAATGAATCTACCAAAAATGTTGGAAACCATCCTGTGGTTGATGGGTTCTTTGTCAATTTTGTATGCCACAGACCCCTTTGTCAGTTTAGTGAAGCCTATTGTCCTCTTCTCAGAATAATGTTTTTAAATGTACAACATTATAACCAAGAATGGTTTACAAAGGAAGTCAATTATGTTAAAATACATCTATCCCACTACAAAACTACATAAACATGTGTGGTTACACATATCTATATCTATCTATACCTATATCCATGTATACACACATACATGCATATATATATACAAACTACATAAATACATTCATGTATACATATATCATGAACCTCTTATTAAAAAGCCTTTTCCTAGGCATTTTATTTGAATTATAATTATTTTTGGTGATGCCAGTACTAACCTTTGTACTAATTTATAACTAATTAAACTCTGCTTGTTGTACCCAGGTTATCATTGGCAGCCTACATGTTCTCAGAACAATGAGTACACTACTTACATGCCTTCTGGATTATCTAAATTTTTATTTAATTAGAATAGTAAATTCCCCACATGTATGCTCAGTCTTTGCAGATAATGCAGGTTATCTTCTCATGATTCTCAAAAATGAGAGGGAACTTAACTTGTAGGACCATAATTTCAAAGGTAGGAGAACTCAAAGAGGGCATTTTTCACAACTCTACCATTTGGCAGTTGAAACAACTGGGTCCCATGTAGATTAAATGACTTTCTCAAGGTTGTGAAAAGTAGGTTATCACAAGATTATAAGTAGAAAGCAGATGAAGTAGGTTTTCAACATAGATCCTCTTATTCCAGAGCCATATTTTTCTGTTGCAGACTCTTGAAGTTGGATGATCTGGTGTTGTTCTTATACAAAAAAAAATGAAAAATATTTTTCTCCTTCCTAGAAAGTTGAGTTTAGTTTTCTTTAATTTCCATTAGCGAAAATTTAATTGTTGTTGCTTACCCTTCATTTTCTGCAAAGACTAATGACATCATGGGTGATGTCTTGACTTGTGTGTGAATTGGATTTAAGTGAGGCAAAGTTGGGCAAAGTTGTCAGACTCACTCTTTCTTGCAGAGTCATTGAAATCTAGTGTCAGGATCAAAGTCAATATGACTGCTGATGAAAGAGATCATACAAATGGGAAAAGGACTCATATGTACAAATATATTTATAGCAGCTCTTTTATGTGGTGGCAAAGAATTGGAAATTGAGAGGATGCTTATAAGTTGAGGAAAAGCTGAACAAGTTGTGGTTATTCCCTATGAATGTAATGGAATGGAATGGAATTATGCTATAAGAAATGAGGAACAGGCAAATTTTAGAAAAACCTGGAAAGACTTGAATGAACTGATGCTGAGTGAAGTGAGCAGAACCAGGAGAACACCATACACAGTAACAATCAAAATGTGCAATGAGTAACTTTGATAGACTTAGCTCTTCTTGCCAATGCAATGATCCAAGACATCTCCAAGGACTCATCATTGAAAATGCTGTTCACATCCAGAAAAATAACTATGGAGTCTGAATGCAGATTAAAGCATATCCTTTGCTCTCTCTCTGTCTCTCTGACTCTCTCTCTGTCTCTGTCTATGTCTCTGTCTCTATCTCTGTCTGTCTCTCTTCTTTCTCATGGTTTTTCCCTTTTGTTCCAATTCTTTGCAACATGACTAATGTGAAAATAGGTTCAATATGAGTATGTATGTAGAGACTATATCAAATTACATGCTGTGTTGGGTGTGGGAAGGAGAAAGAAGGGAGAAAATTTGGAACTCAAAATACTGTGGAAGTGAATGTTGAAAACTAAAAATAAATACATTAAAAAAAAAAGATGAGTGGTGATGAACTAAGATGCATTTGATGACTTTAGTGTCTTTGACACCTGTGTTGCACTGTACCTGCTGCAGCTGCCTTGATGGCTATTGGAGCACATTGTGTTCATTTGCCCATTCTATGAGGAGAAGTCTTCACATTCTTGAGGTAGTCATCCTCCTGACTCCCTGGTGGGTTTGATACCTGATGGTTAGCCCTCAACCTGGTTTAACCCATCCACCAAGATGGTTTTACTAGAGTGTAGTTGCTGCACTTGGTGCAACTTCTTGGAGACACGGGTGAGAGTATAGTGGATTATTGAAGACCTTACATACATTTATTATAAAGTACAAAATACTTTAAAATATAATAATAATCTATGACAAAATAGAAAGAAAACTGAACTTCAAAAGGAGATAAAGATTACTTTTCTTTCCTGTGGAAGTCACTTAAATTCTCTTGGACTTATTTTCATCATCTGTAAAATGGAGGTGTCAAACTTGATGATCCCAAATATCATTTCTGGCATGAATACTCTGTGATGATTTGTTACTTATTTATCATTGTTGGAGTTATTTAGTATTTCATTTCCTCCCTATTGTTTTATCTAGACTTACTCAGTAAGTCAAAAAATACTTGTAAGCTCCAACATCAATTATGATTTTAAAAAACCGCCTTTAAAATCTTCCCAAACATATGGCCTGTATCACTCAATTGCTCATTCTTAGTAAGTGAAAAGATTTTTATGGTGATTCCATTAAAAGTGGGGCTGTACATTTCAACATTTGTTTTCAGCCTCACTTCACCTTGTATCTATTTTTGCTTGGATGTCTTTATGTGACATTTTTCGTATTTCCAAGAATGAAATGTTCTTTACAAACACATATGTATTTCAAGTGCTACTTGCTTTTTAATTCTTCTCTTATAGGAAGACCGTGACTATGCTCTTTATGGAAATGAACAATCTTCCCACCCACTTTTCTTTATAGAGAGGATAATGAATATTGCTCTTCTCTTATTCACCACGTTGCAAAACCTTCAAGTCATTTCTAGCCCTCCCTCTCCCTTAATCTGACAAACAATGATTTTTTATGGCTTATAGATTATATCTTTGATGATCACATATCTAATATTTACCCTACCTTATTAGTCCCACTACAATTAGCTTAGATCAGGCCATCATTGTCATTTAACTCTACTTAAAATAGTGCAGGAGCCCCCACAGAGTCCAACTCTGATTACTTGTTAGAGAATAGAAAATTCTTATTTTCTCTGTGAATATTCCAGTGGAAGTCAAGATCTGGTCAGTTGCACCATGCTGGAAAAGCTTGGAGTGTAATCCCAGCCCAGATTGTACCTGCTACCTGAGAACTACTCAGTTTTGAAAATTCTGACTATTGTATTCCATGAAAAAAGAGATAAAAAAAATAAGACTTATTCTTTTGTAGTTGCCTATCATATAGAGAAAATGTCAGAAAAGAGGAAAAAGGACACAGAAAGGGATAAGTTACATGTTTTTCAGTTTTTGAAATAAATTTGCTATGTGTTGTGTTTAGCTTTCTTTTCAAAAAATTTTCTTTATTCCTCTAGTCTTTTCCTCCACCCCTTGAGAAGGCAAGCAATAGGGTATCAATTATACATGTGAAGTAATGCAAAACATATTTCCATATTTGTCATTTTGTTAAAAAAGAGCAAGATAAAGTGAAAAATATATTTCAAACTGCACTAAAAATTCATCAGTTGTCTTTCTCTGCAGGTGGATAGCATTTTCATCATGTCTTTTGAAATCGTCTTGGATTGTTGCATTGATCCAGGTAGCCAAGTCATTCATAGTTGATCATCATTGCAATATTGCTTTGAAAACTTAGAACATTCTCCTAGTTCTGCTCACTTCAGTTTGCGTCATTTTATATGTCTTCCAAAGTTTTTCTGAAAGCTTCCTGATCATCATTTTATGGAACAATAGCATTCCATCACAATGATAAACCACAACTAATTCAACCATTCCTCAACTAATCTTTTCAACTTTCAATTCTTTGCCACTACAAAAAGAGTGGCTATAAATATTTTTGTACAACTAGGCCTTTTCCTTTTAAAAACAATCTTTGGGATAAATATCTAAAAGTGGTATTAATAGGTCAAAGAGTATACACAGATATTTAGACATTTTGTCATAGTTCTAAATTGTTCTCCAGAATAGTTGGACCAGTTCGCAACTCCACCAATAATGTACCTATTTTTTCCACATCATCTCCAGCATTTGTCATTTTTCTTTTCTGTCATGTTAGCCAATCTGTGAGGTGTGAGATGGTACATTACACTTGTTTTAATTTACATTTATCTAATATATAGTGGTTCAGAGCATTTTTTAAAAATTTGACAGCTGAGGGTGTTGATTTATTGTTCTGAAAACTTCCTGTTTATATCATTTAACCATTAATAAATTGGGGAATGGCTCATTTAAAAATTAAATTTCTCTCAGTTCCCTGTAAATTTGAGGAATGAAGACTATCAAAAAACAATTGACCCATAAGTTTTCCCCAATTCCCTGATTTCCTTCTTATCTTGACTTCATTGGTTTTGGTTGTGCAAAAACCTTTTAACATAACCTAATAAAATATGCATTTCCCTTCCCGTAATCAACTCTCTCTTGTTTTATAAAATATTGTTTTTATATCCATAGATCCAACAAGTAAAATTTTATATTCTCCCCTAATTTGTTTATTATATTACCTTTGAAGTTTAAATCATGCAGTCATTTTAATCTTATCTTGATATACCCTGTGAAATGTTGATATGTACCTAGTTTCTGCCAAGCTGCCTTCTAATTTTCCCAGCAATTTTTGTCAAATATTGAGTTCCTGGGGCAGAGCCAAGATGGCAGAAAGGAAGCAGGAACTTTTCTAAGCTCCTCCATGAATTACATCACTAAACTTTAAAAAGTGAACATGAATGCATTTTAGAGGGACAGAACCCATTGGGAGATGGACCATGACAGATTCTTAGCCCAAGGAAGTGCCCATGTAGATCTGGGCAGAGTGAGTGCAGAGCACATAGGGGCTGCAACAGCACAGACCTAAGAGCAGACTACAGCAGAGTGAGATGAAGCCCTAGCCATCAGATTCACCCACCCAAAAGACAATTCACAGACATCTCACCACCAGATGGAAGATCAGTCAGAGCTGGTTAAGAGAAAGTTCAAGGCCCACAGCAGGGACAGCAGCTTCTTCCACAGCTTGGAAGTTTAAAAATCACCTACCTAAACTTGCAGGAGCGAAGATGGTAAAATAAATTCTAGCTGCTCCAATTCCCCCTCCCTGACCCAGAAAACCCAGAGATGAATGTCCTACCCAGAGTAAAATCCTGAATTAATGGGAACAGCCTCAGTCAAGGGAGACATTGAGGAAGGCTGTAACTGAAGCACTATGGTGTCTGAAGTGAAGGGCAGGAGGCATTCCAACAAGCCCCACCTCAGTTGTTCTGCAGGAGCTCCAGAATCCCAGGGGTGTGGAGCTAGCAAGCACTAACACAACCCCATGTGTGCCTTAGCACCACCAGGGGAATCTGCAGACACCAGTACTGCTGGCCATCAGCTGTTGAGCCTGCCTGAGCTGTAGTCCAGGGGAACAGAGGTGGAAACTTGAAGTGCCCAGACCACCCCTCCCCCACAGGTTACTCTGTGAGCCTAAGAGTAACTCAGGGAAAACACTGAGAGACCTGGCCTTGGCCTAAATCTAGACACCTAGAGGCTACAGCACACAAAGTTAACAACAAAACACCTACCTCCCAGCCTGAGAAGCCCAGTACATCTGTACCCCAGAAACAGATAATCACTCTAAAAATTCAGGACATAGGCAATCACAATGGGCAAGAAGGAAGCTGTGAAACCAAGAATTATATGATCCTATTATAGTGAGCAAGAACAACCAAATTCAGAGGACAACATGGACTCTATACTCACACCTGAGACCACAGAAGGAAATGTGAACTGATCTCAAGCCCAAAAAGCATTCTTGGAGGAGCTCAAGAAAGATTTTAAAAGCCAAATTAGAAACAGAGAGAATAAATTTAAATCTACAGTGACAAAATTGGAAAAAAGAATCTCATTGAAGAAAATGAATCCTTAAAAAGTAAAATTGGTGAACTGGGAAGGGAGGTTCAAAAATCTAACTGGAGAAATTACTTCCCTAAAAATGAAAACTGAACATATGGAAAAGGAGCTTCAAAAATGAACCAAGGAAAATAATTCACTAAAAATTAGAATCAGTCAAATTAAAGATAAGGACACTATGATGCATCAAGAGTTGGTCAAACAAAACATAAAGATCACAAAATTAGAAGAAAGTGCAAAATTTCTCACTGGAAAAGCAATTGACCTGGAAAACAGATCCAGGAGAGATAACCTAAGAATTATTGGTCTACTGAAAAGCCAGGATAAAAAAAAAGCAGCCTAAACAACATCCTCCAAGAGATTCTCAAAGAAAAATATCTTAGAATCAGAGGCAAAAATAGTTATTGCAAAAATTCACTGTACTCCTCCTGAAAGATATTCCAAACTGAAACCTCCAAGAATTATGCCAAATTAAAGAATTACAAGGTCAAAAAGAAAATACTGCAAGTAGCCAAAAAAAGGAACAATTAAAATATCATGGAACTACAGTCAGGATTACACAGGACCTAGCAGCTTTTATATTAAAAAATTAGAGAGATTGATTGTGGTTCAAAGAGGTATCAACATAATCATTTTAGTTTAGGATTCTAACATGAAAAGACACAAAAACTCATTAGAATAGAGGGAAAAGAGGGAAGGAGAGGAGCATTATATGAAATTTACTCTTGTTGGTTTGGGTTCAAAGGGGGAATAACATACTCTGTTAAGTATAAAAATCCATTGTGCCCTACAGGATGTAGGAGGGGTAAATGTGGAAGGAAAAAAGGAGAGGGTTGGTTAAAAGGGAGGGAAATAGTAGTAAGGGGAAAGGGTAGGTAAAGAGGGGGACACACAGAGGGAATACCGAGGGAGGTGGCGATCAAAAGGAAAGCTCTTAAGGAGGGGAAGAGAGAAGGAAGAAACATAAACAGAGGAGGGAATATCATGGAGGGAAAGACACAGATAGTAATCATAACTGTGAATGTGAATGGGATGAACTCTCCCATAAAATAGTTGTGGATAGCAGAATGGATTAAAAAAAACAGTCCTACAATATTCTGTCTACAAGAAACACATTTGAAACAAGGGGATATGCACAGGATAAAGGTGAAAGGCTGGAGTAGAATATATTATGCTTCAGCTAAAGTAAAAAAAAAAAAGCAGGGTTAGAAATCCTTTTCTCAGATAAAGCAAAAGCAGAAATAGATCAAATGTAAAAAAGATAAGGAAGGAAATTATATCCTGCTAAAAGGCACCATGGAGAATGAAGCAATATCATTACTTAACATATATGCACCAAGCAGGATAGCGTCGAAATTCCTAGAAGAAAAGTCAAGGGAATTAAAAGAAGAAATAGATAACAAAACTATACTAGTGGGAGACCTCAATCTCCAACTCTCTGATAAAGTTAATCTAGAAATATACAAGAAAGAAGTTAAG
>JAQQSV010017281.1:0-11643 GCA_028646515.1 Pseudochirops corinnae
TTTGGGACTCAGTCTTCTGGTATTTAAATGAATGCACTATCTATATTTCTTATGTAGAGAGCCTGTTCCATTTTGTGATTAATAACTATATCAGCATATTTATAGTTACTGTAGGCATTGTGAACACTGCATTGCTGATACAATACTTTAAAAAAAATTCAGTGTAGCTTTCCCTGTGTTCCGAGTGTATCGTAATTTCATAAGATTTAGAGCAAAACTATCTGGCAAATTCCCTCTTTTTGCAGATAAGAAAACTGAGACTCAGAAAGCACAAGTTTATGCAGGTTAAGTAAGTAGCTAGAATGAAAAGTCAAACTCAAACCCAATTTCTCCAATTTCATTTATCTTCCCTCCTACACCATGCTGAACTGATACCTAGTTTTTAAAAGTTAGTTATTATAATTATTATTTTGCAGTTTCATCACACCAATCAGTATATTTCCTAAGAACATTAAGGCTCTTTAAGTTACATCAGGATACAAATCCATAATGACTTAGAAAGGAGATAAGCTAATTTTGGACTATATTCTAGTCTGAGCCCTGGGAAGTTTTGTGTAATATATGGCCTTATCACCTGGTAGAATGTTAAATTACTAACTGGAAAGATCTCTGAGGTAATCCAATTAGTTGTTAGCGTCTAATTATCAGTTCACAGTGGTTCTTGTATTTGGATAATTGAGAGATACACTAGTTAAAGGATTCAAAGTGGGCATTTTTGAGTACAATTAAACAAACCATTCCTCTATTATCAACCATAAGAGAAGGCAGATAGATAGTATAGAAAAAGGATGTCAATTAAGTGGCTGAGTTATCTTTGTTTTTAGTGGAACTTATGCTAAATCCACACCTTCCAAATTACAATACTATCCCCATCTCAACAAAACTAAATGGTGAAAATAACCGAAGGAGTGACTAACTTTGTATTTCAGCATAGTACACTTAATGATGAAGGTGCTAATATAATGACAGACAGAAGGAAGGCAGGAGGGAAAAAAGAAGGCAGGAAGGTGGGCAAGGAAGGAGGGGAGGAAGAAGAAAAAAGCAGGGAAAGAAGTAGGAATGGAGGGAATGAAAAAATAAGAAAGGAGGGAAAGAAGGAAAGAAAGGAAATAAAAAGACAGGAAAGGAAAAGACAAAAAAGGAAAGGAATAAAGGAGGGAGGGAAGGAATAGAATCATTGCAGAGACAGTGGCTCTTATTTTTTAGGTTTTGTGAAATACAATGAAATTTTCTCAAAGACTGTCAAAAGGAAAATCTTATGTATTTTCTTGAGAAGAGGGATACCAATGGATGTCAATAAATTAAATATAAGACAGAGGATGATAGGTACAAAAAAGAAATTCAGATAATGAGCTCTAGGAATGCATAAGGAAGAGGAGAACACTGTCAGTTGAGGAGAATCAGGAAAGGTTTCATAGTCATACAGGGAGTAAATGGCAGAAATGGGTTCTGAGCCTGTTGACTCCAAATCCAGTACTCTTTCCATTATACCACAATGCTGTATAATTGTTTCTTCCTTTAGTTATGTTGCCCTCCATTAGTGAACCATAGCCATAGCTCAATTATCCAACATAATGAGTCTTCCCCTCTCCAGTGGTTTCCTCCCTTCTTTTAGAGTTATACAATTCACTACTGATAAATCCACAAGAATTTATTAAATTTATGCTAAACATCTCAAAAATTGTGCTTTCTGTCTTTATTTGCTTGCTTCCTAGCCTTTGCTTCTATATTTTAGATTCTGTATCAACCATTCCAGGGAAATTTCACTTTCAAAGGTCACCAGTCATTTCTTCATTAGCAAATGCAATGTTTGTTTGTTTTTTCTCCCTTCAGGCCTCATTCCCTGTGATCTTTCTCCATCATTTAATATCATCTCTTTGAATAGTGTGCCCCTCTATTATACTGGTTCTCCTATCTTTCTGGCTACTTCTCTATTTCTGCCCATGATTGAACTTCAAGAATGATTTATTAAACACCTACTACTTGTGAATGGTACAAGAGGTAGTATATAATAATAGACAGCAAGCTGGTGCTAGATTCAACAAAGCCTGAGTTCAAGTCTACTTTTAAAACATATTGACTGTGTGACCCCAGGCAAGTCATTTTTTAGTGTTCTAGGTAAATAAGGCTGTAAATTTCATAGAAGTTGTCCCTCTATAGTGATAAAGTGAGTTTTCTCATTGGGAAAACCCTTTAGGAATGAAATCACAGGTCCTGTCCCTATCTTCAGGTGCAAAATACTGGGCTAGGTTTTGTGGAAGATAGACTAATTATGGAGTAGTTCATCTTTTATTGAATTCCTTATTGTTCAGCCATTTCAGTCACATCTGACTCTATGTGACCTCATTTGCGGTTTTCTTAGCAAAGATCCTGGAGTGATTTAACATTTCCTTCTCTCATTTTACAGATGAGGAAATGAGGCAAACAGAGTTAAGTTTCATGTCCAGGATAATGTAGTTAGTTATCTGAGTCCAGATTTAAACTCAGGAACCTGAGCCTTCCTATCTCTAGGTCCCATACTCTATTTATTGTACCACCTGGCTGCCTCCATAATTTATTAGGAAAATATATTTTGTTTTTTACCCTAAATGTGTTTTACCAATGTTTTATCAATAATTCTCTTCTAATATATCTCTAAGATCACATCTAATCCCTTGATATGAACTAATTTTATATAGAAAATTTCTAACTCTACATTTTCAACCTTAACTTCTATATTCCATCCAGGCCTATATTTCCAGTTATTGCATATATTTACTTGGCACCATGCCATCACATAAATGTCAATAGCTACGTAACCTTTTCCAAATCACTTAACCTCTCTGTGATTCATTTTCCTTAGCCGTAAAATAAAGTTGGACTACATGATCTCTAAGGCCACTTCCAGCCCTAAAAATTCTAGTATTTTTCTAAAAAAACAAACTTCTTATTTCTTCACACCATTCTGCATACTCCTTCTATACTTCCCCATTTCTCTCATAAGTACTACTACCACCCCAGGTATCTGGGTTCAAAATCTCAGGGTCATCTTTAAGCCCTCTTTTTCCCATATACCTATATGTCAGTCATCAAAAGTTCTCAGTATTTCCCTGATGATCTTTTAAATCTATCTTCTGCTTTCAATTCCCAATATTCCCAAGTTCAGATGCTTATCAACTCATGCCTAGTCAATTACAACAGTCCCTTACCTGATCTTCCTGCTTCCAATCCTACTGCAATCTAACCCATCCTGCACATCCCATTGACCATACTGAATGCCACTTTGGTCCTGTCCTTCTTCTGAAGGGAAACCTCTAATAGTCTCCTACTGTTTCACAGGATAAAAATAAAACCCTTTACCCTGACACTCAAAGACACCTGGATCCAACTCCCTTTCTATCTATATCTCTTACTACTCACTAATGTGAAATCTCTTCAGCTAGTGTATCTTCTAACTATGCCCTCAATCATGTTATGGTAACACCTATATTGTCCTTTTATGTGAAGCTGCTGTAACTCCACCGATGTACAAAATAGCCATCTTTCAGACCTATTTGAATTCTCATCTCTTCCATGATGCTTGCCCCAACCTTTTCTTCCTTGCCCTCAGAAATTTCCTCCTTCTTTGGACTCATAGAATGAACTGTATATAGAATAAGATGCAAGAGACTTGAAGATTATCCTGTACAACTCCCTAATTTTATAAACTTGGAAATAGGACCAAAGAATTGACCTGTACAAAAGCAGAGAGCTAGTAATTGACTAAGCTGATACTTAAGTCTTCCAACTCCCCAGCATAGTACAGCACATCACTCTGACTCCAAGAACATACACTTTTTTCAGTAAATTATTTGATACATTCATACATCTGTTCTCTTGCACTATTAATTATTAATTGCTTGGATTCCATGTCTCCTCAACTAGAACCCTGGAGCAGGAGTACTTAAAATTTCATATCATAGGTTCCTTTGGTGATCTGATGAAGCCTATGGATCCATTCTCAAGATACTATTCATTCCCTATATTCATAAATGAAGTAAATGTTAAAACTCAGTTAAACATAGTGTGAATAAAGATGTATTTTTCCTCATCCAAGTTTATGAACCCCGTCATAGATCTGTTGATCCCAGGTTAAGAATCTCTGCCTTAGAAAGAAAAGAAAGTTTCCACTTTGTATCCCCGGCACTGCCTGCTATACCTAGAATAGTAGCTCCACAAATGCTTTCTGAATGAATGAATAGCTTTATTTGAGCAATTAACCAATTAACATTTATTGAGCTCCCACTGGCTGCCAGGTTCTTCCCTAAAACATGCAGGTGATAGCTTTATACTAGATCTGAATAAAATATACAGTGAATTCAAGGTATTAAAGAAATTTCATTTCAATAAGTGTTTTCTAAAGACCTACTATGTACACATTTTTGTGTTTAGGAGCTGGAAGAAAGAAAAATAAATAAAATACATGTCATTTTGAAACTTAAAACTATAATAGGAGAACTAGGGCATGTATGTTTTAAGAAATTCTTAGAAAGTAGAACATAGTAAGAAAGGAACAAAATATTAATCAAAGATCATTTCTAACCAAGAAAATCAGGACAAGCTTCATGGAAGATGGGGCTTTTAAGCTAAGTCTTGAAGGATGAGTAACTTTGAAATGGTTGCATGGGTCAGATTGCTACAGGCAGAAGGTATTTCAAGGTTAGGGAAATAACAGATGCATAGTTAAAGAATAAAGATTTTGTTCATTGTGTGTAGCATGGATGAGGAGCTATCCATCTTAGTTGGTGCTGGAATGGCTTTAAGCACTGAGCTAGAAGCAGAATGTTGTCTGTTCTGTGCAACAAAGAACCTTATTAGAAAGACTGGAAAAATCTTGATACTCTGTCCTGCTTTTTCTCTTAAACAAAGCCAGGTTGGAAACCTGGACTAACGTGGAAATCAGTCATTGATGCTGAATCAAATGCCTCAATTGATTTTTAGCACAAACACTTGGAATGTCCTTATCTGGAATGCCTTGGGCTGGGCTGCCTTGTTCTTCTGGGTTAAAATAATTTGTCCATGTCACAGATAAACCACTTAAAGTGAAAAAGGAAAAATAGAAACAGTGACTGATTGAAGTACTTTTCTTCAACAAAGTAACCATGTTTTCTTAAACTATGGGGGATTTTGGGAAGAAATCATTTTTAAATGGACCCCTTAAAGAGCAAATAAAATTATTTTTAGAAAAATAAGCAGGCATATTTATTAAGCATATTGATTTTTTTTGGTTGGAATGAGAACTGCCATAAAATTCCAATCTTTTTTTTTTTTTTTCATTTCCCATATAAGAGGACTCTCAAAGTATGCAGTATTTACGATAAAATGGACTTGGACCATAAAAGAATAGTGGCAATTTCTGTTTCTCTCAAGATTTTAAAATAAATTCCATTCCAAATGCAATGTACTATAAATAAGAACTTTTAAAACATGTTAGACTTAGGAAGGGCCTTAGACATTCCCTTGGAGTTTTGTGTGGAATGCTGAATATCTCAAAGAATTACAGAATATAAGGACTAGAAATAACCTTAGAGGTTATTCATCTTCCCTGCCCCAACTTCCATTTTGTAGAGAAGTAAATGTGGCTTAGAGAGAAATGTCTTGCTCAAAGTCACAAAGCTAGTTAGTGGCAGAGCTTGGATTTAGATCCAAAATTTCTTGATTCCCAATCCAGTGCTGTTCTCATTCTACCTGACTACCTCTTCATCCATTTATACTATTCCATGGGGCGTTGTGTTATCAAGGGCATATCAAAATTTTCTGTTAAAGGTTTATATATGACTTTCAGGTTTGCAACATCCAGTATCTCATTTGATACTCATAACAGTGCAGTATTATTAGACATCTAGTAAGCATCTTGGGCAAAAATCAAAGCTAGGCCTACTTAATATCATGTTCCAGCACTCTATGTCTTGGGGGGAGGAAGGGAAGGAAGAGGGATGGGGGAATATAAATATTCACACATAGGTAAGTATTTATAAAGTAACTTGAAGAAGAAGACATTATTGTGCTTTCTTTTGGTTGTTTAGAGGCCAATTGGCCTTCAAGCCAGGAAGATTTGGGTTCAAGTTCTGATTTTGTGATTCTTGGCAAGTTCATCTGTCAGTGTGCTCTAAGCAATTCTGTAGGACTACAAATTACAGAAAAGGTATTACACTGCATTTGTCAAAGGAATTTACTCATTGAAGGTTCTCTATAGTTATGAAATCACAGGTCCCATCCTTGTGCCTATTCCAGTTTAATATACAGGAGGGGGGGGATGGAGGGAGGAAGTGAGAGGAGAGAAGGTGAGGAGAAAGAGAGAAAGAGAGAAAGAGAGAGAGGGAGAGGGAGAGAGAGAGAGAGAGAGAGAGAGAGAGAGAGAGAGAGAGAGAGAGAGAGCACACTTACTTTGGTCAAGACAATGTGCTAGGAGCTGGGAATACAAAGATAAAAATGAAACAATCTTGGCCCCCAAGAAGCTCACGCTCTGTTAGAGGATGGTAGGGAACAAGATGAACAAATTAAAATAAAGCCCAAGCATATACAAAGTAAATATAGAGTAATTTTGAATGTGGGCAAGTAGAGGGATCACATAGGGTTATAGGTGGAAGGAGGCAGTCAAGCTGATCTTGTTTGCATAAGATATATGCTACACACATTCTTGAAGGTGTCACGGCTTTACTGACTGGCTCTTTCTAATGAACTCATAGGTCTGAGGCTCTTTCAGAACTCCATTGCAGCAAAAGGACAAGCCTCAGAGAAAAAAAGTCCCCATGATCCATTTACCAAATTAGCCTCATTATCAAGCACTACATGTTTGCTGATAATCTATGACTGACTTCAAGTTAACTGGAGAAAAATACAATCTGGCAAATGGCAAAACTGTCTCAGACACAATCAGCTCCTTAATCTCTGCTTCTAATTGGAATGTGATAATGATCAGTGGCTCTTCTACAGTCTTTTGCTGGGATGTTAATCTTATATTTCTAATGACAGAGGTTAAGACTGCCCTCCCAGACTTTTTTCAGTGTACAGCCAGGGCAGCAGCACTTAGAAGGAAAGTCACTATACAGACAACTGCAGTCATTAAAAGAATGTTATACGGTGGTCATCCTTTTGGTAATGCCTGCTATCCCAATCCTACAGGAAGATCAGTTGATAGGTATCCTATGGAATCGCTAAACACACCAGTACCAGCAAAGAGCCTTACTAAGGACTATTATACAAAAAGGACAAGGGGGATAAGCCGATGGTTGCACTGCCATAGGGAACCTGCCAGTGAGGAAATTTCCTCTACCACTGTAGGGTGTTAATTTTTTTTGTAACTTACAGTCTTAGAGGATTGCTTCCAGCACTGAGAGGTTAAGTGATTAGCATAGGATCACTAAGTCAGCATAATTCAGAAGCAGGACTAGAATCCAGATCTTCCTGACTTGGAGGTCAGCTTTCTACCCACCAAGTCACATTGCATTTCAATATATAAACAATTAAGTGAATGCACAGTGGTTTCTTCCTCCATACCTTATGCTTACTTATCTGTGTACATGTGTTTGCTATCACCACCACTCTTCCACCTAGTCAGTTCAATAATAATTTATTAAATTCCTACTATGTGCCAGGAATTGTGCTAAGCACTGAAGATAAAAGGAGCTCACAATCTAATGTCAAGGAACTTAAAATCTAATGAGTGAGTACTGAACTTGATGTCAGAGAGACCTGGTTCTGAATTCTCCCTTACCTATTTAATAGTTATATAATGATACAGGGCTGTTGTGAGGATCAATTGCAACTGTTGCAACCCTTAAAGCACTCTATAAATGTCAGTGGTAGTGATGTAATACTTGGTTCAAATCCTGCCTCATACATTTACTATGTGACTCTGGGAAAGTCACTTAAAACTCTCAGCTTCAATTGCTTCACCTGTAAAATGGGAATAATAAAAGTACCTTCCTCACAAGGTTGTTTTGATAATGTGCTTACATATGTGAAGCACTTTGCAAACCTTAAAGTGGCTATCTCTACTGATGATAGTAATGAAGATGATGATGATGATGGACCAAAATTGCTTAGGTGTTCAATAAATGCTTGTTGAATTGAATTATATTTAAATTCCAAATTTCTAAGCACAATGTCTCATACATATTTTGTGCTTTATAAGACTCTCCAGAAGAAAAAGTTGTGTCAAGAACTGTAGTTGCCACAGTGAAGAAAGAAGACAGTGTTGCTCTTTTATAGGAAGATTTCTTCTTATTCCTTTCAAGTTTTAAGCACAACTGCACAAAGCATTGGGTTCCTTGACAAACTAAGTGCTTTAAGATTGAAAAGGGAAACATCTTGGAATAAGTTCCTCTAAAATGCAATGTTTGGCTAAAATATTTTAAATCCTAATTCTTTTGCCTCATAATTACTGGGTTCCAAGGTCTTTTCCAACTTTCTCTCTCCAAATAAAAGAGGCAGTTTGGCATAGTAGGTAAAGAGTCATCCTCATAGTCCTAGGTTTAAGTGTTGTTTCTGATACATACTGGCCATTACTTGTTATAATATAATATATTTAGAATTATGTTAATTATGACATAATATAATATAGATAGTTATAATACTGGTCTGGACTACTTACTTAACTACTCAATGCTCCCAAGCACTTCTCTAAGACTAAGAGTCAGGGAATTTGTTTTGGATTGGCATGGGACATTTCTCATTGGAAGTTTTATAAACTGATTAATTATGTCAGATTTTTAAAAATCCGAACATTATCAAAATCCTTCATCTAGATTCTATTCTGCCATTCTCTGGTATCTCTTACTCAGCTTTATGTCAGTATCACCATTCACACTCTTAGCCTCTGCCTAGAATGCTTATTCACTTCAAATGAAATCTTCCAGGTCCAGGTTAATTGCCACTCCCATCATAGAGTCTTCTTCAATCACACTCTCCTCAGTAAGATCTCCACCATGAAGAAACTTCAAGTGATACTAAAAGAAGACATGAGCAGCCTGGAGAAAATGCTTTGCAAATTTGAAAGTACTATATAAATATCAGACAAAAAAGGAAGATTGTTATGGAGGTCCCTTTGGAAAGAATAGAAGAAATTATTATGAGTGCTTCTTTAAATTCTAGTGCACTTCAAGGTCAGAATGAATGCAGTGTACATTATACTGGTCAGACTGCGTCTATTGTATTTTATTTAGGATCAAAGGCATACATTTTTGAAGGCATATTGACCAGCTGTGTCCTATACAATCATTTAGGGAGAGCATCATTGTGCCAACAGTACTTAAACCATGTAATAAGAAAACTAATTAAAAGAATTGGGGATATTTAACTTAGAAAGAGAAAATATCATGAAGACACAGTCATTATGTCCAAATATTTGAGGTTTGTTTATGTGGGAAAGAGATTATTTGATTTGTTCTGCTTGGTTCAAAGGGTAGGATCAATGGATAGAAGTTATAGGAAAGGTAGATTTTAGCTTAATACAGAATTGGGACAAAAATAGGCATGGGAGCTGTCCAGAATAGATTAGGTTTTCTCTGGATCAGAGGTTCGCTAGAACTAATTTGTAACCACTTCCCTATTGTTAAATTTTCAGTATAAGCATTTATGCTTCAGAATTTGTCAAATCATGGCTTTGGTTATACTTTTGCTGCTCATTGAGGTTTTACAAAAAAGAAGTGGACAAATGTCTACATGTAGGTTAGACTTAAAAGTGTATTATGCCTACTTTTTTCTTTCTTTCAAAGAGTCAGTTGTTAAACATTTAACAGCACTCAGCTTCTTGGGAGATAGTGAGCTCTCTGTTAAATCTCATGATAAGTCATTGAGGATACTGCACAGGAGATTCATGCTTCAGAAAGTGATTGGTGACCTTGGATATGATGCCCTTATTAAAAAAAAAAATTTAAAAAAGGTTTCTTTACATGAACTGTTGCCTCTGCCTGGAATGGCACTCCCTCCTCTTTGCATTCCCAATTACTATGCATTTTTGAGTACAAGTCTATTGTTATCTCATGAAATCATTCCTGATTCTCTCTTTACTCCCCAAGTCAAGAATAACCTTCCCCCTAACCATTCACTTAACATTTTGCTTTGTAGTGTTTTGGTTTTTTGCTATAGTAATATATCTCTGTTTGTATCATGTCCAAATCAGACTGTAAATTCCATACAGGCAGAACTCCATATTTTCTCAACTGTAAATATCCCCGAGTGGAAACCTAATATGTGTTGGTTGAAATATTATTTGTTGAATGAGTGAATTTCTGCTCTGGTAAATGGGGTTAAAGTTTAAAAAAGAAATGTTAGATCCTCCCTGAAGCAGAAGAAACTCTTGGAAAATAATTATCTGAGTGGCTGCTGCTTGAATAATATCTAGAAATGATCCCATTCCATGCTTGGCTGGCACCCAAATTGTGTGAGCAAATCACGTTTTGTCCTTCCTACTGAAAAATACTCTAAGTTAGAAAATATAAAAATAACGAACAGAAAAAATCCCGTACCATCAGCTATTTATCACACTGTAGTGGGTTTAGGTTTTTGTAGCATTTGTTTATTTGTTTTTAATGGTAGCAGTTGTTAAGTAAATACAACTTCTCTCATCAAAGCACTTTTAATGTCTCATTTATGTTATTAAATATCATCTCTTCTTGATGATTCTTCATCTAGCTTTTCGTCTATTCGACAATATTAATTCTGGAGTATATTTGAGTCACTATTTAAAAGAGCATTATTCAGTTTCACTGACACCTTATGTAGCAGCTACCCAGATTGCTTTTATAAAAAAGTATCCATGACGGGTGTGTTATGAAGACTAATACATCAACTTAAAAGGGAATTTTGGACCTCAGAAATGACTAACACTACATTTTAGGTTTCATATTTGAAACTTGAGAGACTGTAAGATAAGAAACTCTTATGGTCTATTAATATAACTGTTTATAAAAACTCCTTAGCCTGGCACTTGAGGTCTTCTACAATATGCATCCAACCCATATTTCCCGTCTCAATCCATACTTTTCCCTTTCACGTCTTTCTCATTTATCCCTTCACCAGGCACATCTTGACAAACCCTGGTCTTAGGTTACCTCCACCATCTACCTTTGTCATTACCACACAAATGCTGCTAAATGTATATGGATAACTTCATACAATCAATTTGACTAGTTTTTGCTACAAATTTATGTTATCTAATCTCAAATAGGCCTACATACAGTCAGCAAATAAAAGTTGAGAGAGCCAGAATTTATGTTTTTTATAGGCTGGATTAAAAGATGTTGCCGAGAAAATTATCTTAAAAGAAATGAGAATGATAGAACATTTGGATAGTAGAGTGTTATGAGAATCTGAAGATCTTCCCTGCCCCTAGGCCCTTTGCTAAAGTGGCTACGTGACTCTGAGAACCTTCCATGATTTGAAAGTATACTCTGCCCCCTGATAGGCTGAATGTGGTCATGTGGAGCCTGTGGCAGGAGGCTTGTTTCTCCGGGAATGCCTGCACCTTGTAGCTTTATGATTGGGCAGTGGGTCAAGAGGGCTGTGACATTCTCCGAGCCAGGAGAAGGCTATATATATGCCCTGATGTGAGGGTTTGCTCTGGGGCTCACTTTGAGAAGAGTTGTGTGGTTTGGCCAGACAAGACTCTGGGAAGCCGTT
>JAQQSV010017282.1:0-11643 GCA_028646515.1 Pseudochirops corinnae
GGAGAACCAAAGGAAAAGGTATTGGTGAGTGGAGTTGACTGATTGTCAGGCTTCTGTAGATCCACAGGAAAGCAGGAAGCCAGGTATGAGCCATCATCCTGACTCCACGGTGCATCATAGGAACAGGGGCTGGCAGGGACCCTAAGGTCATCTAGTCCAACCCACTCATTTTGTAGAGGAGGAGATGAAGGTGCTTTACCAAAATTATCTGAATTTGAACTCAAGTGTCCTGGCTCCAGGTCCAGGGCTGTTTTCACTCTCCCGTTCTTCGTACCCCTTGTCCCAGAGGGCCTTCACCTGAGGTCTGTGAACTTTGGGGTGGGGAGATGTTATATTCTTGAAGCTGCATTTCATTATGATTGGTTTCCTTTGTAATCCTCTGTCCTTTATTTTATGCATTTAAAACATTATTCTGAAAAGGAGTCCATGGTTTTTAAAAGAAAAAGGTTAAGAACTCTTGCATTAGGTCCTGGTTCTTTGGGCAGTGTGGCCACAGCACTACCAATCTTTCTCCTTCCTGCCTTCATGGCAGAATGGGAACTTTGAGGTGAAAACTCCAGAGAGAAGCCTAGGTGTCCAATGTCTGCCCTGGGCACACAGAGAGCCAGGGTGCTCCCTCTGGGAAAGGAGGGTTTGCTTTACACATCCGAGAACAGACATGCACATTGACTCTCTGATAACCATCGTACCAGGCTCGTGCCAGTGAGTAGCCCTTGGGATACCTGGCTCCAGTACTGGTCTCTAGCTGGAGTCAGGCTACAGTTTTGGACTCTGGGGAGGCAGCTGTCCTCTCACCCTTCACAGTAACTATATGCTTTCTCCCCTACACCTTGCTGCTGTGCCCTTCTCTACCTCAGGGCTGCTGGATGTGTATGGATTTGAATGTTTCCCCAACAACAACCTGGAGCAGCTATGCATTAACTACGCCAACGAGAAGCTGCAGCAGCACTTTGTGGCTCACTACCTGAGGGCCCAGCAAGTATGGAGCTGGCTAGGGTGTGGAGGATGTAAGGGCTCTATAGCTCTGTGCCCCTCACTGTTCGCTGGGTACAGAGCTGTGGGCCAGGGTGGGGGAGCAATGCAGGGAGGGCAGCTGAACTGGGGCTCTGCAGCTCAGTGCCCCTTCACTGTACACTGGGTACAGAGCTGTGAGCATGTGGGGGGGAGGGGTGGTGCAGGGAAGGGGAGCGGGCCTATGTGTCTCTGTGCTCCTGACTGCTGCCTCCTTAAGTGCCCAAATTTGACTGGACCTGTCCCCTTTAGGCTAGAGCACAAGGCAGCCTGTCCAGGAGCTCAGGCCACTTCTGCTCCCCTCCCCATGTTCACCTCTAGCACTGCTTTTCAATTGCACCAGGAGGAATATGCTGCTGAGGGCCTAGAGTGGTCCTTCATCAGCTACCAGGACAATCAGAGCTGCCTGGACCTGATTGAAGGGAGCCCTCTCAGCATCTGTTCCCTCATAAATGAGGTAAGAAGGAAAGAGGATGGTGGTCACTGTGCTGAGGGAGCACTTGAGCCTCAGTGGGCCAAATGAGGTGGGCGTCCACACTAAGTCCAGTACTGTAAGGCCCAGGGTGGGGGGTGGGGAGGAGCTTTGTTTGTCAGTGGGGGGTGGGTTGGCCCAGGACCAGCTGCTGCACTTCTAAGAGAGAGATGAAGGAAGGAAAGAAAGTAATGGTCCAATGTAAACGTAAGTGTCCTTGTTCCCACTGTGGCCCTTGTCCTCCTTGCTGACCCAGCCCTGTTGTTTGTGTACAGGAATGTCGTCTCAACAGGCCGTCCAATGCCGTCCAGCTCCAGACCCGAATTGAGAATGCCTTGTCCAGCAGTGCCAGCCTGAGCCGAAACAAGTTCAACAAAGACCCTAACTTCATCATTGCCCACTATGCTGGCCCTGTGCAGTATCAGATCGAGGGCATGGTGGAGAAAAATAAGGTTGGCAGACAGCAAGGGAAACCTGGATCTTCTGGGCACAGGGCAGAGGGTGGGGTTCTCATCTGTCTGGAGTTTTGAGGGGAGGGGGCAGCTCCTTCTCTGGAAGAAACAGAATGAGTGGCCTGAGACTGTGGATGCTGTGCCCTATGGGTGGGGGAGGGGGGCACTATGGGGGGGCTCCTGCAGCAAGATCTCAGAAGCTGTGGTGTGTGGACTCAACTCTGTCTTGTTGACAGGGATAATAAGAGTGCTCAGTGACCTTTACATAGAACTTTTTGCAGAAGACTTTCACAAATGCCCACTGGTGAAAGGGATCTCTGAGGCCATCTGTAGGTCTGTTGTACAGATCACTAAAGGGTACTTATTCAGCCTCCTTCACATGGAGACATTTGGGAAGAGGCCACTCCAGCCTCGCTTGGCAGCCGGTCCTAATTCCCAGACGTTCCACCTACTCCCCTTGGTCCTGTCCTCTGGGGCCAAGCAGAGCACATCTAATGTGCCTTTCATATACTTAGCAAAAGCACTCTCATGCCCATCCGAGCCTTCTCTTCCCAGGCCAGTCATCTCTAGTTCCTCATCTGGCACTCTTTCTAGTCAGCCTACTCTGGTTGCTCTCCAGTTTGTCAACGTCTTTCCTAAAATATGAGCCCCAGAGCTGAATCAGGTTAGTTAGTGAGCATTTATTAAGTGCCTGTTCTGTGCCAAACACTGCCCTGGGCTCTGAGGACAAATGTGAAACAGGCCAGTCCCTCCAGGAATTAACATTCATTCCAGGGTGATGATGTGTACACATGGAGAGAGAGGTATGGGTTAATTTGGGGAAGCTCAGGAAAGGCCTCGTGGAGATATCCAGAACTACACAAAAAGGTGGCCAGAAGTTGGTGGAAGCTGGAAGAAAGGGGGTTACACCTGGGAAGCATGTGTGAGGTAATCCAGCCTGAAGCTGACAGAGGCAGAGAGAAGCCGTGCTAAGGAAAATAAACAGTCTAGGAGCCAGCCAGCCAGTGCTCTTTTGCAGGGCTATATGTGCTCCAGTAATTGGGGACCAACTAGGCTTGCCTGCTGGAACCAGGATAATTCTGTGCTGGGCATCAGCACAGGAGAGATCTGGGGTGCTATACAAGGAGGCCTGAGAACAGTCTAATACCTACCAGGGCCTGCCAAAACCACTACAGGGGATGGAATTTACCCGATTAGGGACTGTGTAAGGAGAAGACAGATGCTTGTCAAGGCTAGACCACAGTGGACCACCGGGAGATTGAGACCTAAATCAGGGAGTAAGGCAGAGGTGGAGTCTAATACCAACCATCCCACCCCCCCAGCCTTACCCTTGATCAACAGCAGTGCTGGCATCCAGACTTTTGAAGGGACAAGACCTAACAAGGACTAACTAACCTTTTAATGAGGGCACAACATCTGGAGGCTGGAAGTACGAACAAACCGAAGGAAATGAAAAAATAGTCCGGAGGTAAACTCCAAAGAAGAAAGTAGCCTCTGTAATAAGAGATTCAGAGAAAAAGCATGACTTTGTCACAAGAACTACAAGTGGCTGGAAGAAATGGAGCAAGGGATTAAAAAGAGGGAGAGAAGACGCTAGCAGTGAAGAGATCAACGATATCTTTGGAGAAAGCAGTCACAGCTGAGTGAAGCTGGAAGTCAGACTGCAGAGAGTTAAGGGGTGAGTGAGAGGGGAGTAGTAGATGATTGA
The DNA here is from genome assembly GCA_028646515.1 of Pseudochirops corinnae. Lineage (NCBI taxonomy): Eukaryota > Metazoa > Chordata > Mammalia > Diprotodontia > Pseudocheiridae > Pseudochirops > Pseudochirops corinnae. Next base: position 3,644 of record JAQQSV010017282.1, read on the forward strand.
GAACATGGTCTGGAGAAAGGCGATTCGAGGCATGTGTTGAAGGATGAGCCTTGGCAAGGAGAAGGATGTTGGCAAAGAATTTTGAGATGAAAAGGGAAAGAAGGGCACCCACATCTCATCAAAGGGTCTCAGTTTTCTCAGTAAGAGGCAGGGGCCTCCATTGAAATAAGGGGAAGGTGAGATGGGCTTGAGGAGAGAGATTAGGAATCATTTTTGTGGGGAGTGAGCTAAGAAATCAGGTAGGGAGAAATGAATAAAAGGACTGCCTTGCTGCAGTGAAGGACCCAGTTGAAGCTGGATAATGTGAATTTATAGTGTTAGCATGGTTGTGTGACTTCTTCTAGCTCTACTGGACAACACATGAGTAGAGATCGATGAGGGATATGGCAGGAGTAGTTTGAGGTTAGGTTTGGTAAAACATGATGAGGAATAATACAAGGGGCAAAAGATTCAAGAGTAGATGATGGTGTGGAGTCCAGCTGGTTAACCATCAGCTCCAGCCTGGGAGGGCTGAGGAAATGTTTGTAGGAGTGGAAGGGATTGGAAGAACAACAGGTGAGGTTGAAGAATAGGTTTAGAAGGGGGAAGGCATAGGGAGAGATAACGTTCAGATAAATGCATTTTAGTTTTGATTGTAAAAGCAAAACCCTGTTCTGAGGAGCTTAAAGGACTATCCGCATAAAGATGAAAATTCCCCTACAGCAGGAGTTGGTGAGGAGAGCTAGGTACTGAGTTGCTTGAGAACAAACTCTAGGCAGCAGCCAGAGTTCTCTAGATTGGATGATATGTTTAGAGAAAGTGAGCCTCAAAGGTGAGGCTGCTGAGGAGTAGTGGCATGAGGAGAATCTGGAAGAGGCACTGGGGGCAGGGAATATTCTTGAGTTCCCCTCCAAGATTAGTGTCATAGAAGGGGAAAGGGGGGAAGTGAGAGGAGGTGAAGAGGATAGCCAAGTGGACCATGGGGGCCACAGCAGGTGAGGAGGGGGAAGCCAGGACCCGTAAGAGCCAGGCAATGGAAGGGCACAGAGGACAAAAGGAAGGCAAGCTTGTTAGATGTGGAATAGGGATTCCAAGGGGCACGGCGAGGGAGAAAGCAGAACTGGAGAGGTAGGCTTCAGAAGGAGGAGGGTGAAAGAATGGGAGCTGGCAGGGAGGGCACTTCTGGGCAGCTGGGATTTCTTATCACAGAGTCTGGGGAGTTACAAGTGGCAGAGGCTTGTCAGGTTTAAGTCAGCAAGTGTTTATTAAGTGCTTCCTGTGTGCCTGGTGCTGTGCGAAGCACTGGGAATACCAGGACAAGCAAAGAGATGGTCCCTGCCCTCAAAGAGCTTATCATTCTAAGGGGAGAAGACAGTACCTAAAAGGAAGGTAGAGTGGAGAGGAGGAGAAAAGCGTGGCAGAGAAAACCTAGGAGAGTCAGGAGATGTGGCTGGCCAGAGGAGCCGAAGGGCAAGGGGGCAGCTCCATTAAAGATGGCACGTGATGAGAATGCTATTCCCCAGATGTGGTCTGAGCTAGGCAAAGTATATCACTCACTTATGTCCTGGTCCCTAGAAGTCCTCCAGTAACCTAGACAAGCATGGATTTAGGCCCTGCAGAGTCTTCATTTTTCTTCCATTGGTCACTTGCTTTAAAACTGATTTCTTTTTAGGCCCCTCTCTGGGCCTCAGGGTTCTGGGGTTGGATTAGCTGGCCTCTGAGGTCCCTGTGATCTCTAGCCTTGTTCAGAAGGGTGGGAAGGATGATCATCCTTGGCTATCTGTTCCTTATGCTGCCCCCACAGGATCCAGTTCCACCAGAGCTGACTCGACTCCTGCAGCATTCCCAGGACTCTCTACTACAGAAACTGTTTCCTTCCCAAGAAAAGGAACCAAATGACCTTTTGGGCCAGAGCAGAGCCCCTGTGATTACTGTGGTCTCCAAGTTCAAGGTAGGTCTGGTGAAGCTGGTAAGACCTAGGACTTGGAACATTCCTGGGCTCCCATCTTTACCTCACCTTCCCAGATAATCCAGGAGAGCCAGCTAGTTATTTACTGAGCAGAGCCCTGTGGTGTCGTAACCACTGGTGTGAATTGGGTGGAAAGAGAAAACCCCCTTCTCCTCTAGGAGAAGTAATGGTCTCCTTGGGAGAGGAAGGACAAAGACAACTCTTGATACTTACAAAGCAAATAGAAGGGAATGTTGTAAATCTGACCCACCCATTGAGTCGGGAGGGGACATAGAATATCAGAAAAAGAGGAACAGTTTGGAGGTGGGGGACAGAGAGAGAGGGGAAGGGCATAGCAGAGGAACAGCGGGGTAGGGAGGAGGGAGACCTGGAGCAAAGGGATGGGCAGGGAGGTATATGGAATTTGGGTGGGTGGGAGGGACAGCAAAGAAGCAACTAGGGGGCAGAGAGGGAGGGGAGAGATCCAAAGCAGTGGAGCAGGATGTGGGGGAGGAACCCAGAGTAGAGGAGGGAGGCAGAGGGCTTGGCTTGTCCTGAAGCATCCCAGGAACAAAACCATCATGCCATGGTTGCTTGCTCTTTTGGGCCATGCCTAGCAGCTCTTTGGAGGGTTGGGCACAAAGTACCTCAAGGATAGTGAGGGGCAGAGAACCAAGAGGAAAATGAGGCAGCTGCTGGTGCCCTATCCAGCCACCCTTTCTCTCTCCCTTCACCTGGTATCTCCACAGAGCTCCCTGGAGCAGCTCATGCGGGTCCTGCACAGCACCACACCCCATTACATTCGCTGCATCAAGCCCAACAGTCAAGGCCATGCCCAGAGGTTCCAGGCAAAAGAGGTGATTGTGACTGTAGAGATCTCCACCCTCTTCTTCCTCCCTCCTCCCCCTCCTTCCTTCTCCACCCTTCTGTTCTTCCTCTGTCCCCCCAATCTAACATATGCCTTGCAGGTCCTGAGCCAGCTTGAAGCCTGTGGCATTGTGGAGACTGTTCACATCAGTGCTGCTGGCTTTCCTATCAGGTGAGTTCAAACCAGCACCAGATACTTAGTGCCTACTCTGTATGAGGTAAGTATATAAAAGATGACCCAGTCCTCACCCTCAAGCCTCTTCTGTTCTTCAGTGTACAGTCAGGTATGTGTCACGGACCCAGATAAGTGTAATGCTGGCCTGTGTGACTGAGCAAAAGAGATGCTGAAAGTGCTTGAGGAAAACAAGTTAGAAAAGCACACCTCCAGCTGGGGTGGCATCAAGGAGGGCTTCACAGAGCAGGCGACACCTGAACTGAGCCCCAAGGATGTGCTGTAACCATAGCTAGTCTTAACTGTCCTCTCCATTTTCAAACTAAGACACTGAGGCTCTAAGACTGTTTTCAGTCATTGCTCCAGTCAAAAATTGTCAAGCCATATGCCCCCCAAATACACATATACTTTTAAATTGCATGCTTTTGTTCCCGTATTAATATAAAATATATACAAAAGCTGCAAATAAAAAAGGATAATAAAGATGAAAACATTTTTTAAATCGTATTTTATTAACAATACAAAAAATATTTTTGTTCACCAAAATAATACATTTTTAGTTGACAGCATTGTTATTGAAAATGCTTTTTAAAAAAAATCTTGGTTACACTTAACGCGACAGTATTTCAGAGATTTAATTCTATGTTCTTTTTCATTTTATTTTGATATTTGGTTCTAATGGCTGTCATAAAGAAAAAGATAGCTTACAAAGATCCATAGATCCAGATAAGAAAAGTGCATTATTAGCTGTGCTTTCAACTTGTTTCTGACCCCATCTACCAGTTATGCAAAGGTTTTTATTGAAATGGAGTTAGTAAATTTCCACATTCACTGATGTCAAAAATTCTTCCTGAAAAATAGTAAGTTCTACATTTTGACATTTTTAACATGGGTTCAAGACCCACTGTAACTCTTCATTTGGAAGATTTGTAAAACTGATTAGGAAATTGTTTCTGTGTTTGTGTGAAGATAGGAACTTTTATAAGTAATGACTTCTAGAAGCTTTCAACAGGCTAGAGAAGAGAGAGTAGCTAGTGTCAAAGTCTGCCAAAAGGCCAAGGAGGAGAAGTGAAAGGAGACCATTAGGTCTTGGGTACATTAAGAGATTCTTGGTCCCTTTAGAGAAAGTCTCAGTTGAAGGTGAGACCCCAAGGATAAAGGTGGCCAAGAACCTAGGAGACTGGAAGACTGGTGGTACTCTTGAGGGAAATAGTGAATTTAGTAAGAGGGGTGGGTTTGGGGATTATGTAATGAATTCCCAAGGTTCAGATCAAAATCCATCTGTGCCTACTCATCCTTTGGAAAACTGAAAACTGGCCTGGAGGAGTTGGGGGGAGGACATGGGTTGCCTGACTCACCTGTCACAGCCCCAGAGCACAGTTTGCCTGTTGGGGTAACTGCAGCAGCCACAATGTGAACTGTGATATGGGGGGCAGGGGAGGGGTGGGGTAGAAGAGGAGTTTTTCCCTATACACAAAGCCAGCAATTGAGAAGGAGAGTGGGAGAGGTATTGAGCCATAATGATTGAAAGAGGGGCCAAGTCTACGATTGGCTGAAAGGGTATTGAACTGAGTGGGATGTTTCCTCTCTCCACCTGATTAGTCACACACCCCTTGGGGTCAGGTCTTTGTAGACTGCTGCTCTAAGATGACACAGCTAATAAGTGCTTGAAGGGTGGATTGTAAATCCTGGGTCAGATATCCTGATTCCATGGCCAGTCCTTCCCAGCAGTATTTTGGCAGCTCTGGGATGGATGGAGTGAAAAGAAGCTAGAGGCAGGGAGACCAGTTGGGAAACTATTGCAGGAGTCCGGGAGAGAGGAGATGAGGGCCTGAACTAGGGTGGTGGCCAGGAGAATGGCAAGGACACTGAGGGTAGTCATTAAGACTTGGCAGGTGGTTTAGGGGGAGTGAGGGAGAGGAAGAGGTTTCTAGTGACTCCACTCCCACCTAACACTTAAGCCCTAGCCTCTACTTTAAATCCCTCTGCTGAGAGAATTTGTGGCAATTCACAGGATCAGGAAGGGGGTGTGTGGGAGCAGGGAGGAGTTAGGGAACCACAGTGATATTTACATGATTGTTGTTATTGAAGTAAAACCCTGGGAATTCAGGGCAACCCAGAGAGATGGAGAGGGCAGGACTGGTAGGGAGAAAGCCCTTGGCATGAGAAGGGCTCTGGGAAAAGGAGCATGTCCACAGTAGTTCAAAGCCAAGGGCAGACTGGATCACCCAAAGGACACTGAAGTGCATTACCAGTCAGCCTTCTTGTTATGAGCAGATATGGTCACTTCATTCTCGGGTAGTTGTATATACATGGCCAAGTGCTAAAGTGAGGGTGTGGGAACATCATGAGGGTTAAACAGAGAACCTGTTGGGAGGCAGGCCTTAAGGCCAGGACATCCCTGAATTCCCATTCCCCACAATAGGCAACAGCAGCCCCAGTAGTGTCTGGTTTTGCTTTCAAGCATTCTCTCTTCCACAATCCTACAATTCTCTCTAATCCTTTTGGGAAGAATATTTAAGCAGAGGCTGAATGATGGCCATTCATGGGTGATATAGAGAAGATTCACAGTTTTGCTGGTGGTTGGCCTAGCCAGTGTGTGGTCCCCTTCACAGCTTGTAGGGGTAGAGTAAGAATTCTCAGTAATCAGAAAGTCAACAAAATGACTGATGTGGTTTCCCCTTGGTTCTCAGGATCTCCTTTCAAAGCTTTCTTGAACGGTACAACCTGCTGAGAGAATCCCACCCACCCCACCCCAGACCCTCCTCCAGAATGCCCAGCTCTTTGCCCGCAAGGGAGCACTCAGGTGAGTGCTGAGGGAACCTGGAACCATGTCCCACTTCAGAGTCTCCACAGGATCCTGAGACCAACTGCAGCTGTGGCATTGAGAACACATCTCCACCAGGGCTACAAATAATGGGGTGATTTGCTCCTTACCCTTTAGGGGGCTGGCCCATCCCCACCTCTGGGTTCAGTGACTCTTCTGAGACTGCTGGAGCCCTCTTTTTGCTAGGGGTGTGGCTCACCAAACTAAGGTTTTTCTCTTCTCATCTTTCAGAGATTTGTATTATTCTCCTTGCTTTTTTTTTCCTCTTCCTCTCTCTCCTCTCCTTTCTCCATAGTCTGCCTTCCTGTTCTGTCTCTCTTGGAAAAACCACATTCTTGCCATTAGTTTTAAAGGATCTTCCTGCTGTGGCCTCTGCCTCTCCTCCAGCTTCTCCCTTTGCCAATCTGTCTCCAAAGAGGCGATGGTGTTAAGTGTGGTCAGACTGATCAGGTAATTAACTCTGTCTCCCTCTGAGTCAGTCTTGGGTGAATTAGGCCAGTCATACCCTCCTACTAAAAGTGCTATCATTTCTAGTGCATCTATCTTCCAATTTGTGCAGAGGCTGGGGAAGCCTCAGGGGCAGAAATAATGGGCTTGCTCAGCTTCTGTTCCATTTGTGTGATGATGCTCTTGGCCCACAACTCAGCTGAGTTGGCTGGGGTTCTTGGGTAAGATGGCACTGCTCAGTTTTACGTGGCAGTCTTGGATCCAAACACTTTACAAGCCTGACTTGTAAGAGAGAACATGGTTGTGGCTGGAAGTGGCCAGGTACCTTGGACAAGCCAACAAAGATTGAGGTCAGCAGAATGTCTGCAGAAAACAGCTGTGGCTGGAGAGACTCAGCTAGAGCAGCCAAGGCCCTCACCCTGCTGCCTTCCTGCCTTTCTGTTCAGAAAATGGAGATTCTTGTGTCCTCTGTGGGTCCTCCCCAAAACCAGTACTCTTAACCTTGTGGACATCCATGAAGTCTCAGTTTCTGCTGGACTGGACTGGGCTGATCTAGGTTTCTGTTTCTTGGTCTTCAGAACAGCAGCCAACCCCAGAGAAGGATGCCATGCTTCAGTCTCTCATCAGGGACATTCTTCTGACTCTGCCCCCAACAGTGGCTACTCTCAGAGACCACCCAGAGGCCAGGCAGGCTCCCAGCCCAATCCACTGCGGTAGAACCAAGGTTTTCATGACTGACTCTGTGGTAAGTACTTTTCCCTGCAGCCCTATGGGAGGAGGATCAGGGGCAGCTGCACAAATGAGGAATAAAGAAGGAACCTGGGGAGAAAGCAGGTGAGGACTAAGGGAATTCCAGGAAACCCTCCAGAAAGAGGAAGAACAGTTTTTAAATGGGCCCTTCCCCCTAAAACACTAAGACACAGCTTTCTTAGTCATTTTTCCCCTTTCTTATTCTCACATAAATGCATAACCCTAGCACCAAAAGGATTACACATATTGCGCGCATGTACACACAAACAAGCATACACACATGCCATTTCATAATCCAGTAAATAGACATCGAGTCAGCAAGTCAGTGCAGTTGGTGGTATAGTACCTGCCATATGCCAAAGTAATATAGAGGCCTCCAGTCTGGCTGGGGAGGAATAATTTATATCCATGCAGCATATAAGAATATATAATATAATAATACAAATATATTTTTATATAATATAAAAATATAATATAATAGTATAACATAAAATATATAAGAAAACATGAAATCAGATACCCTTTGTGTGGTTGGCTCAGGACTGATGGAATAATTCCATACACATTGGGATAGTTTGGTGGGGGCATGGGTGCACACACAGGACAGCACCTTCCTGAAGGAGATGGGAATTGGACAGAAGCTTGAAAGATCTTGGGATATGTGGACCCTGGCCTACTAAATCCTAGTGTCTCGGGGGCGGAGCCAAGATGGTGGCGTAGGAGCAGCAACATATTGCAGCTGTCACATAGCTACCCCAAAATACCCATAAAATAGGACTCTAAACTAATCCTAGAACTCCAAAACGCACACAAATATACTTTCCACTAAAGTCAGCTCAGCTACAAGGAACCATATCAGCACTGCAACCCGAAACCAGCCTGGCCTGAAGCCCTGGCTGAGCCCCGGGGGCAGGTGGACAGGAGGAGCCTCAGATTAGAGGCAGCTGTGAACAGCATTCAGAACTAGGTCAGTGGGACTTGCGAAATCGGGGGGATGGGGGGGGGGGGGG
>JAQQSV010017283.1:0-11643 GCA_028646515.1 Pseudochirops corinnae
AATATAAATAATATAATATAAAACATAATAATGTAATATATAAAATATGCTAATATAAGATATTATATTAAATATAATAATAATATCATCTACCTATGTCATAGGATTAAGGGAGCCAAATATGAACACGTAAGGTGTTTTGCAAACCTTAAAGCATGCTAGCAGCAGCAGCAGCAGCATCTCACCATTATATTTTAAAAATGAATAATGGGGTAATGTGGTGGAAAGAAACTCTGGAGACATAATACGTGGGTTCAAATACTGCATCTGATACTATTGCTGTGGCCTTGAGCTAACCCCTTAACTTCCCTGGACCCCAGTTATGCCATTTTTAAACTGATGGGGCTGGATTGAAAAGACCTCTGAGGTTACTTCTAAGCTCTAGCTCTATCTTTTTATAGTCTGAAATCCTTTAATTGCGCTATTTAGTCAAATCAAAGAGGGGAAATGTTCTATTTATTCTAAAAAAATCATTCCAAAAATAATAAAAAATATATAATTATACACATATGCAGTATTTTTCAACATCAGTTCCACCCTAATCTATTTATAATATTATGATTTTGACAAAATGAATGAAAGCTGTCTCCAGATCAATCTTTTTAAATGACATTATTTATAGAGAATCAATACATTACAAAAGATGCATGACTTTGTAAATCTTCTTCTATACAGAGCTCTAGATCCACAGACTCAGGTCTGATGACAAAGTAAAGGTTTTTGAGTTTAAACATCAATAGGAAATCTGCCTTTAGGTTCATTGATTCCTTTCTGCTAAGAAATAGAGAAGTTGATTCACTTCAATCAATTACAATTACATCTTCAAAACCATTAAAAATTACTAATATCTGTCTATGATGGAAAACCAGGTTCTGATGCAGAAGGATATTCACAATTGGCTATTGGAAAACTGTCTTCTGAGGTAAAAAAATGCCTACCTTTGGATATTGGTAAACCATATTCTTTTTTCCCTCCTTTACCTTTGCATGTAGTATTGTTATGCCTTCTGATATGATGGTTTTCTTTAAAACAAGGGTTCTTAATCTTTTTTGAGTCACAGATCCCTTTGGCAACCTCATGAAGCCTATAGATAGACCCCTTCTAAGAATAATGAATATGATCTACATTCATAATTGAACATCATACTAATTTTCAGTTAGAGATTAGTGAAAATAAAGATGTATTTTTTTCCCTCAAGTTCTTAGATTCCCCAAAATCTATCCATGTGGATCCTGGGTGAAGAACCCCCACTTAATGTAGTAGGGTAAAAGCAGTGCAAGCCTATTTTGTAAGATTCCACAGAAGCACTCTTTGTTCAGTTACATATAGTAAAGCAATTTATGCCTTTCATTCTCTATCACAAGGTAAAGCCATTCTGTCTTTTAATTTTTTTTTCATTCTGTGCCATTTCCTTAGGTTCTATCTGTTATCAGGTATGTGTGAACTCACATCACAGAAACACAAATAAATAACCACAAATGATATGCTATAAGATGCTGCAAATAAGTCTTTTTCTCTACAACAAAAGCATGTGCTTGGGCTCAGCCTACTCCCAAACTCACCCCTCTTGAGGATGGTGCACCAGTGATGCTTTACTTTTCTCACACTCTTCCAGGTCAGAGTCGGTGTTCAAAAGGATGTACTTTTCCTGCTTCTCTGCTTCCATTATTTTCATCTTGTGAAGCCTGAGCTGCAATAGTTTCCAGGAAAAGCTGTTAAATTCCACCTTACTTCTCAATGGGTCAATCATAAATTTGAGTTACCTTCCCTTTGCTCCTACACCATATTTGAGCCGTACCTTGAGGGCAGATGCCTTCTCACTTGGAGTTCTCAGACTGACGCTGTGTTGATCCTGCTGAAATGCCCCCGAGAATGGTTGGGCTACCTCTGAGCTGTCCTGCCAAGGAATTCCTTCTCTTTTCAGGTTAGGTTTCTAGCTCCACCCTCAAGGGACATCTGAGCAAGGAGCAAGTCAGTCAAAACAAAGAAAGCTTTTTCTTTGGGATCTGAAGTTGGGGGGGTCAGGGAGGGAGGGAAAGGAGCAAGGTAGGAAGGTCTAAATGGTCTATGTTATGATTTTATATCAAGATGCTTGGGGAAAGCAAAACCAGAGCATGAAAAATAGTGTTTCATTAGTGATTGCAGGTTGAGTTTTTATGTCTTATTGGGCAGGGGATTGAGATCAAGTTTGGAATAACGCTACACCTGATTCATGATTTGTTTCATTGCTACTCAGGCTGAAGGGACCCTGGCACTGGGAACTGTGCTCTCCAGTGCCATTGAGAAGTATCACATTAGTCCCTTGTGGATAACTTCATATGAGTGAATGGGAGCACAGATAAGGATGAAGTGGGATAATATTTTTAAAGAATGAACCCTGTTCATTTTTAAGGTAGACTGGAGACAGAGATCATAAGATTTAGAAAGGATGTAGAACTTGGAGATCAAAATATTCAAAAGGGGTGGGGTTGGGGAATGGGAAAGACTATAAGCCAAGTGCCAAAATTATTGCCAAGGAGAGTAATTTAGAGGTCAAGTATGACAGCACCAACGATCAGGAGAACATGGAGTAATTTTTATGGGAGGAGAAAAATTTGTGGAGTGGCAGTGGCAAAGGGAGAATTTGAGAGGTCCAATGGGAGTAAGGAGTTTGCTACCCTTCCTCCTGGCTCTGTGTGGCAGGGATCAAAAGAAGATCAGGCAACTTTTGAGGGGTTTAGGGGAAATTCAGGTTTTAGTAAGTACCAAAAGATGTTAAGAGTGTTGGAAGAAAAGATCTAGGATGGAAGGGAATTTGTGAGCAACAGATAACTTCAGAGGTTCAGTGCTGGCTAGTGGTCTAAGTTGCCTCAATAGAAATGTTTGTCTGCAATGATCTAGAATTTCCTGCCCGTACAAATTAGCATAATTTTTTTGGTAGCTTTTAGAATTTGTGATCTAGAAGGGTTTATGAAGATTACTATACTCTCTGTGTTCTCCTACCTCTCAGACCTTTTCTTCCTGAACAGTGTATTTTTCATAGTTCCTAGAGCTTCCTAACTTTTTTTGTCTTTACCGTGTTGTTGTTATAGTATAAATTGTTTTCCCGGTTCTGCTCATTCCATTCTTCATCAGTTTGTGAAAGTGGGTGTATGAGATATACAGGGAGGACTAGCATCTTTAGTGTGAGGGCTTGCTAAACTCTTTTCAGAGATTCTCATCCACTTTTGGTACCCACCTGCCACCCCATTCTCACCTGGGGTTCCAAGAAGCTGTAGCATGCTCAGTGGTCACACCCTATCTTAGCAAATGGGCTAAAGCAGTTTGAGGATAATCAACAGGCTCAAACCTGTTGGTGAGTTGGGAGAATGTCTACCCTGAGCATATGAAGATCTATGGCAGAATAGGTAGATGAGAACAATTTGTTTCAATGGCCATGAAGGTGGCTGAAGCAGGTGCTATGGAGTACTGAAAGCTTGCTCAGACATCAAAGACACCAAGGTCATCCACTACATCTCGGGCCATTGCCAGTCATCTTGGCTTTTGTCTTGCCAATGGACTTTGATGACTTTGAAAGAGAGAGTGAGACTGATGACTTTGCACAACTCTGCCTTAAATCCAACTCACACACAAGTCAAATCATCACCCTGTGATTTCATTGGTCCTCTTCAAAAACAAAGTATGAATGACAACATTTTACAAAAATTTTCAAAACTGTTCATTTAAATAATATTGGTATTATGATATAAATTGTTCTTAAATAGTTCTGCTCATTTCACTCTGCATCAGTTCATACAAGTTATTTTGAACTGATTTATTTACTCATTTCTTACAGCATAATAGTATTATCCATCACATTCATAGACCATACTATAGTCAGCCATTCTTCAATTGATGGATACACCTTTAGTTTCTAGTATTTTGCCACTACAAAAATAACTTCTATAAGTATTTTTTTATAAAGGATATTCTCTTTCACTCAAAACAGTTGGCTGCCAACTCCTATCCAATCTACAATACTTCTCACATTTTTCCCCTCCTATATACTCGTGTTTCCATAAATGAGAATTCAAGCTCTCAATATCTTCTTCCACCTAGTCTACTTTAATAATCACCTGACTGGTCTCCTTGCTCCCAGTCTTTCCCTACTCCAATTCATACTTCTCTGAGATCCCAAAGCAATTCTACTGATTTGGATGACTGCCTATGTCACTTCCTTGCTTAGAAGTCTTCAGTAATCTCCCATTGTCTATAGGACAGAATTATAAACTCTGTAGTTTGACATTTAGCTCCGTATACCATCTGGCCCTAGTTTACCTTTCCAAATTTATCTCAATCATCTCTCCTTCACACATTACTTTCCAAGAAACAGAATTTTCTCCAATCTGTCCTGTCCTTTTCTATCCCCATTCATTGTTATCTTTCCCCCTTAGAAAGTAAGTTCTATGGGGTGAAATTAATATGGCACATTTAGCAAGAAGCAGTACAGTAACTTCCCCTCCCCACCAAAACTCCTGCAGTACTACACTGAATCATCACAAGGAAATTAAAAAAAAAAAAAAGGAGCAGCGAGCCATTTTTTCCAGCCTAAGTCAGCATATGAAAAGAGATAGAGAAAACTGTGGATAATGTGTCCCTGGTCTGGTCAGGAGCACCTGAATGCAGACCACTCCTGTGCTCAGGGAGAGGTTGTACCAGGGTGAGAGGAGGTTCCAGATGCGTACTAGTGCACACCAAGATCAAAGCATAGGTGTCAAATGCAACTCTATCATTCACTATGCAGTTCTGAGTCACAGAAGGGAACTATCCAGGGGTAGCGCCAGGTGAAGGGACTAAATTAAGAAACAGATAATAATTGTATGTCTCTAACTTTAGGAGCAGAGCAGAGTTTTCAATCAGATTTGTTCGAGAGCTTTGAAAGCCTGAGCTGTCCCTGGGATCCTGGAATAACACAACACCTAATACCTCAAGAAAGCAATATCAGGATCACTCCAGACCTTACCTGAAGAAGTGCAAGAGTCTAGTCCTAACATCAAGTCCAGAAAGAGGAAATAGGTTGGAAGAATGAGCAAAGAAAAAAGAATCTCATGATAAAAGTCAGTTATGTTGACAATGGCACTAATGACACAGATGTAGAAGTAGAGAGTGATTTCATCTACAAGCCAAGCCTCGAAGAAGATTCAGTTCAGACACAAAAGCAACTAGAATTCTTTGAAAAGGTGAAACAAGAGTTAAAAATATTTTTTATATAAATAAAATGAGAGTTCTGGAGAAAAATGGAAGAGAAATGAGAATTATAAAAGAAAGAATTGTGAGGGAATTAATGGCTTACCACAAATATAAAAAATTTTGTCCAAGAATCAAACTCCCTGAAAATCAGAATAGATCAAGGAGAAACCAATGATTTCATGAGATAACAAGAAATATTAAACCAAAATCAAAAGACTGAAGAAATAGGAGAGAGTATCAAAGAAAAAAAATATGTATTGTTTTTCTTTTTCTTTTAAAAAATTATTTATTCATTTATTTTTAGTTTTCAGCATTCATTTCCACAAGATTTTGAGTTATAATTTTTTCTCTCCATCTTTCCCCTACCTCCACCCCCAAATAGCAAGCCTACTGAATGCCCCTTCCTCCAATCTGTTTTCTCTTATATTCTCCCCCATCAACCCCCTAACTTCCTAGTAGGGCAAGATGGATTTCTATACCCCAGGGCCTGTATATCTTATTTCCCAATTGAATGTAAAAACAAAATATTTTTTAAACATCTGCCTTTAAAACTTTAAGTTCCAGATTTTTTTCCCTTCTTCCATCCTCACCTGTCCCCCCATGGGGAAGATAAACAATTCAATATAGTTTGTACATGCATAGTTACCCAAATCATTTCCATAGTAGTTATATTGTGAAAGACTAACTATATTTCCCTCCATCCTATCCTAACCCCCACTTATTCTATGTTCTCCTTTGACCCTATCCCTTTTCAAAAATGTTTGCTTCTAACTACCCTCTCCCGCAGTCTACCCACCCTTCTATCATCCTCCCTCTTATCCCCTACTCCTCTATTTTCCTGTAGGGTAAGATACCCAATTGAGTGTGCCCTAAGCCAAATTCAGTGAGAATAAGGTTGTCCTGTTCCCTTTCACCTTTCTGCTCTTCCCTTCCATTGTAACAGTTTTCTCTTGCCTCTTTTATATGAGACAATGTCCCCTAATCTATCTCTCCCTTTCTACTTCTCCCAATAAATTCTTCTCTCAACTCTTAATTTTATTTTTTAGATATCACCCCTTATTATCATTTTTCCATGTTGCAATGTAAATAGTTCAATGTTAATAAATTCCTTATGGTTTCTTTTTCCTGTTTAGCTTCTCATGCTTCTCTTGCTTCTTGTATTTGAAAGTCAAAATTTCTGTTCAGCTCTGTTTTTCTCATCAAGAATGTTTTAAAATCCTCTATTTCATTGAATGACCATATTTTCCTCTGAAGCATTATACTCAGTTTTGCTGGGTAGGTGATTCTTGGGTTTAGTCCTAGCTCCTTTCACTTCCAGAATATCATATTCCAAGCCCTTTGATCCCCTAATGCAGAAGCTGCTAGGTCTTGTGTTATACTGATTTTGTTTATACAATATTCAAATTGTTTCTTCCTTACTGCTTGCAGTATTTTCTCCTTGACCTAGGAACTCTGGAATTTGTCTATAATATTCCTAGGAGTTTTCTTTTTGGGACCTTTTTCAAGAGGCGATCAGGGAATTCTTTCAATTTCTATTTTGCTCTCTGGTTCTAGAGTATCAGGGCAATTTTACTTGAGAATTTCTTGCAAGATGGTGTCTAGGCTCTTTTTTTATCATGGCTTTCAGTTTGCCCAATAATTTTTAAATTATCTCTCCTGTATCTATTTTCCAGGTCAATGGTTTTTCCAACGAGATATTTCACATTGTCTTCTATTTTTTCATTTCTTTGGATCTGTCTTAAAGTATCTTGATTTTTCATAAAGTCATTAGTTTCTAATTGCTCCAGTCTAATTTTGAAGGAGTTATTCTCTTCAATGAGTTTTTGAAATTCCTTTTCCATCTGGCAAATTCAGCTTTTTAAGGCATTCTTCTCCTCATTGGCTTTTTTGTGCCTCTTTTGCCATTTGAATTAGTCTAATTTTTAAGGTGTCATTTTCTTCAGTGTGTTTTTGGGTCTCCTTTAGCAGGCTGTTGACTCATTTTTCATGATTTTCTTGCATCATTCTTATTTCTCTTCCCAATTTTTCCTCCACTTCTCTTACTTGATTTTCAAAATCTTTCTTGAGCTCCTCTATGGCCTGTAACCAGTTCATATTTTTCTTGGAGGCTTCTGATGCCAGAATTCTGACTTTGCTGTCTTCCTCCCACTCTATGCCTTCATTCTTTTTGTCTCCAAAAAAGGATTCTATGATCTGTTTGTGCTTTCTCTGCTTGCTCATATTGCCAGCCAATTACTTGGCTTTTGAGCTCTTTGCCATGGTAGAACTCTGCTTCCATAGTGGTGAGAGCTGTGTCCCAAATCACTGGAGTTTTTGCAGCTGCTGAAGCTATTAGGAGAGTGCCCTCTACAGCCCCTACAAGCTCTGACTCACTGGCCACACATTCCAGGACCACCACCCAAGACGCTGATCCAGATACAAGTAGATCAAAGCAAGAGTGATTAGCCTCTGAATGATTGCTTGGTCCCCCTACAATTTTCAGGCCAGGAGCTCTTGAGGTAGCCATGGGTGCAACAGCTGTGCCTCTGCCACTTCTCTCCTTAGGGGCATGGGCCAGACTGTGCTTTTCTATCACCCAGTTCCAATAGAGTTCCTCATTGACCTTTTACTTTCTCTTTGGTATATATGGGTTGAGAAGTCTGGAAACTGCCACAGTTGCTGGTGATTCACTTTTCAGAATCTGGCTGCTACTGTTCAGGGCTGCCCTGGGGTCAGAATCAAGTGGCTCAGGTGAGACTGTGCCAGGCTCCCTGCTCAGCATGATAAAGCCTTCTTGTCTGCCTGCCAGGCTGCCTATAGTGGGAGATTTGTGTCTCTCTGTCACTTTGTGGATTCTATAGCTCCAAAGTTTGTTTAGAGTCATTTTTTTTAACACGTATTGGAAGTTATTGGAGCAGGAGCTCATGTTGAGTTTTTCCTTCTACTCAACCATCTTGGTTCCACCCCCACCCCAAAAAAATATTGTAGATAACCAGGAAGAAAGAATTCAAGTGTCAAAGAGCCATAGCCAAAATCACACACGATTTAAGAACCACTACCATAAAGAAATGGAGATGTTAGAATACAGTATTCCAGAAAACAAAGAATATGGATTTATTCCCTAGAATAACATACCCAGTAAAACTAGGCATAAATCTACATGGAAAAAATTGAACTTTTAATGGAACAGAAGATTTCAAACAAACAAAAAAATCACAAGTAGAACTGTGTAGAAACTCTGAGGTTGTAACACAGGAGTTTAGAGAAACATGAAAAAGCAAAGATAAATGAACAATAATAAAGCACTAAAGAAAGATAAACTGCTTAATTCAAATGTGGAGAGAGGATGTGTGTATCTCCTCTGAGCCGTCTCATCATTAGGGGCCATAGAAGGAGTCCAATTAGATAAAGCCTGGTAATGGTTCTGTTAAATAATGTTAAGATGATATTAAGAGAAAGATGGAAAGAAAGGGGAAGAGAAATATATTAATAGGGAGAAGGGAAAAGAAGGTTAAGGAAAGTTGTCTTATATCATGTGCAAGTAGATATCTATGGAAAAAAACGAGGGGTGAGGGAATAGTGATGAAGTGAACTTCACTTGCATCTGAATTGATCAAAGGAGAGAACACACACACACACACACACACACACGCACACACACACACATGAAGAGTTGGATAGAGGAATACATTTCACCCAGTAGGGAAAAGAGTAGAAAGAATTAGGGAGAATTAGAGGGATAGTAAGTTTTTGAAAGAGTGATTAGTCCTAAGCAAACACTAAATTTGTCCAAAATTATCTAAGGCTCTTTTTTTTTATAGGTAGCAAACAATGGGAATCTGAGGGGTTACCCATAAATTGGGGAATGACTAAATAACATACAGTATACAAATATGATGGAATTAGGAAGAGGAGAATTTCAGAAAAACCTGGGAAGACATATGAACCAATGTAGAGTAAAGTGAACAGAACTGGAAGAGCAACTTATACGATGAAAACAAAAAGGCATAGACAAACAACTTTGAAAGAATTAAGAGCTCTGATCGACAAAATGGTCAAGTTTAATTCCGGAGGGGTATGTACGTATTGATAGAGAAGTGAAGAACTTGGAGTGCAAAATGAGACATTTATTTTTCTTACGTAATTAATGTGGGAATTTGTTTTACTTGAATACACATCTTTGTAATAATGGTTTTATTTTTCTTTCATTCTCATTTGAGTTTAAGGGATCAGGATGGGAGGGAAAAAAAGACTGATTTTTGCTGGTTGAGAAAAAAATATGTAATTTGAAAAATAAAATGATGCTATGTAGAAATAAAAGAATGTAAGCTCCTTGAGAGCAGAAACCATATTGTTTTCTTGTTTTTGTTTCTGTAATATTTAACATGGTGCCTGACATATGGTAAGTAATGGTAATAATTGCTTCATCTATTCTAATATCTAATCTCTCCTTTATTTGTCTAGATTTCTTTTATTTTTAAAAATCTATTGCTTTAATTTATCTGGGTTCCCATGTACTTCTTATGACCAGGCCTTGAGGAGTACTTGTGGAATTATTCTCTTTTGAATAGACCTCTTAGGTGGTTCTTAATTCACAATATTTCTTCATTGATTTTTTTTTTTCTGTTTACTCCTATATTTAGCCTCAGTTCCTGGTTTATAATTTTGTGCTAAGGTCAGGTTCTGCCCCCTCCCATACTTTAGGATGGGATAGTCAATTCAATTAAATTATCATTTATTAAACATCTACTATGTTTACTAAGTGTTGGGGATACAAGAAGAGGCAAAAGACAGTTCCTACCATTAAGGACCTTGTTATCTAATGGTTATGACCTGTTTGGTGCTCTCCTCAATTTTCAGAGTTCTTGTCACTGGGTTTCACCTGTTAGATCTACATTCAGAATGTTAGAGGCTTCAAAGCCTCTAAGAACATGCTCAGTCAATGTTTGGGCTTTAGGGACCTCCCTTCATAATTCTTGGTTCAAGCAAGATGGGCTTTCAGCATCCCTGGAAGGTCTTAGTCAGAAAATGCTGTGGGCTTTAGGGCCCACTGAAATCTTCCTCAACAGAATGAGGTGTGCTTTCCTCCTCCTTCCACAGTGTGCCACATCACTATTGAGGGTCCTACATCTCCATGGAGAACCTCTTATCAGAGTGCTCAGACTGGCTTCTCTGGTAGATCTGCTTAAGATCTCAATGACCACAGGCTTCTGATTATCTTTGTTGTGAAATCCTGGGTTGCCTGGAAGATCTTGTCATTGCTTTTCCTTATACTGATTATTAATTATTTAATCTAGTGATATTTTTAGATTTTTGTGGGAGTATTTTGTGGTTGGTCTGGCTACTCTGGGAGTTTTCATATTATACCATCATAACCAGATGTTCAGGTATTTTATCATTTTAGATACCGGAGGCCACACCAAATTTGGACTATACTAGTTTAAACAAACTGAGCATGTGCAGATGCATCTCCCAGCCTCCAGACTTTCCTTAATACTCTGAACTTAAAAGTAATTAATTAAAAAAGAATACACAACTTTAAGCCTTGACCTATTTGGGGCCCTTTGTCTTGCTTCTTTACTCTGCATAGCCCCAAAGAATTCAATTATTCGATACATGGATCAAATGATTAAAAAAAAAAGAAAAAAGATCTATGATTTCCTGTACTTTCATTGGTAGAGGGTCTTCCTGGTGAGAAAGGCCTTGTACCAATGAAAATGGGCAATTTCTCTATAACTTATAGTATGAGGGAATTTTCTAGGGTCATAAAGAGGTTAAATGTACCTGAGGGCTGACAGCCAATATTTGTCAGTGGTGGAACTTAAACTCAGGTTTTTCTGACTCCAAGGTCAGCCACTATAACATGCTACCTCTCAAATGAGATGCCCTATCAGGAAATCAAAAGAAAAAGCAACATGTAACAGCAATAAAATCCAAACTGTCTTCAGTAGTGCCTGCTTTTCTACCATAGTAGAAGATGAATCTCTGATTTTCTACCTTTTATAATAGCTGCAACTTACGTAGTACTTTAAAGTTTGCAAAATACCTTACACAATTTGGAATAAGTGATCATGAAGTGAGAAGTAAACAGGAAAGAAGGGGAGGTGGATTATGGTGAACTCACAGCACACTGAGTACTTAAATACAAAAAAACCTTTAGATTTGGCCTCCTAGTTGTAAAGAAAAAGACCCAGGTATAGAAAGGAGGACCCTCCAGGCAGCTAGGAGGCATGGGAGATAAAGAGCTAAATATGGAGTCAGAAAATTTTGCCTTTGATCCTGAGCAAGTAATTCAACATCTGTTTGCCTCAGTTCCTTCACCTGAAAAATGGGACTACTAACAGCACCTACTTCCCAGGGTTGTTGTGAGGAAAAAATGATCTCATTAGTTGTCCCATTTTTCAGGTGAAGGAACTGAGGCAAACAGATGTTGAATTACTTGCTCAGGATCAAAGG
>JAQQSV010017284.1:0-11643 GCA_028646515.1 Pseudochirops corinnae
GACAATTGTAACTGATGAAACTTTTCTCAGTATGAGAATAGGTGAAGGGAATACAAATTTGTATATACATATACATACACATATATCTATATGAGGGTTTATATATGCATATATGCACATATCTGAGTATGTGTATATATGAATACATAGAGGGCATAAGATCAATTTAATAGGAAGGGACGATATTCTAAAAGGTGAAATCCTGAGGTGAGAAGATTAGATTGAGAGGAGACAGGGAGAGACAGAATGGGGTTGAGCATCTCATGGAAGAGGCAAAGGCTAATTGTTACAATAGAGGGGGAGAACAGGAAGACAAAAGGGAAAGAGTCAATCTTACTCTCACTGAACTTGGCTTAAGGAAGGAATGACATAAACTCTAAATTTGGTATCTTGCCACACAGAAGAGTAGGGGGAGTGGCTGATGAAAAGTGGGATGATGGAGGGGAGGGCAGGGGGAGGGGGGAGGGTTGATGAAAGTGCACACTTCTGTAAAGGGACAGGGACAGGGTAGAGAGTGGAACGGGGGCAGGGGGGACGGGAGAGGAAGAAAGGACATGTAATCAGTCTCTCACAATATGCCCAATGTGGAGAGGTTCTGCGTAATTACACATGTTCAGCCGTATTTGATTGCTTGTCCTTCCAGTGGGTGTGGGTGATGAAGGAGGAAGAGAAAGAATCTAGA
Source organism: Pseudochirops corinnae (assembly GCA_028646515.1). NCBI lineage: Eukaryota > Metazoa > Chordata > Mammalia > Diprotodontia > Pseudocheiridae > Pseudochirops > Pseudochirops corinnae. The sequence continues at coordinate 683 of JAQQSV010017284.1, forward strand.
ATTTAAAGTTCTACAATCAAATGTTAAAAATATATGTGTGTGTGTATACAATAATAATAATTATTATTATTAACTACATCCAACTGGAATTTAAGATACACAGGCACTGTGGTAGGGAGATCCATCCTGCCCTACCAGAAAGTCAGAGGGGCGATGCGGGAGGACATAGGAAAGAATAGATTGGGGGAGGGGTTATACAAAGGGATGGCTGTTTTTGGGTGATGGGTAGGGGTAAGATGGGGAGAAAATTTGTAACTCAAAATCTCGTTGAAATGAATGATGTAAACTAAAACAAATAAAAGTTTTTTAAAAATAAAAAAATAAAATTAGTTTAGAGTTATATTTTATAGATATTTGAGGTGGTTATGGGGAAAGCTCACAGAGTTTTCCTGCTTCTATGCCACCATCTTGGCTCTACCCCAGAATAATATTCTTAAATGTGTAAAATAAGAGTTAGGACTACAAGGCAAACCAATTATATTGAAATACAATTATCAAATTTTTTTAAAAAGTTCACATATTGAAAGTTGAGAATCCTTGACCTAATTCAACTTCCTTAGAGGAGTGAACTGAGCAAGGTCACATGACAGAGCCAAAACTAGAGTTCTAATAGGAGTTCAAACAAAAGTTCTAGGTTCCAGTCCAGTTTTCTTTCTACTGTATCAACCTTCTTCATAAGGTGAAGTTGGGTTACTTTCTGAGTTATCCTTCCTCCAGCACATGATTTGAATTCTTCTCTTAGAATGGGAATGACTGCTGGACTTTCTCTGCCATTCCCTTATTCCCAATACGTCTTTTTTTCCTAATTAATATTTTCATTTTCTGAAGTCTGAATGCTTCTTTGTGCTCTTCCTGGATTCTGAGTGAATCATCAATTCCAGAAGGGCACCAAGCCAAACAGGAAGAACGGCACAGCTGGCCCTACAAATATACCAGAGCAAAACTTTGGGATGGGATCTGTTCTCAGCTGCTCTGAGTCAGATCAGTCAGATCTTCCAGCAGTTCACCAACAGAAAGGGAAATCTGAGGCTAGGACCTGCATTGTTGTACAGCAGTGTGGAAGAAAGGGAAAATATGGCTCTATCTGGGTATGGTAATCTCTGTTCCTTGGAAGGCTGAGGCTCTAGGATCACCTGAGCTCAGGAATTCTGAGCTGATGTAGAACTAAAGCTAAAGGGTGTCCACATTAAGGCCAGCATCAAGCACCTCTGGGAGGAAGCAACCACTAGGACATGTAGGGAGCTCTGAAGTAACACAGGTTGAAAAATAAAGTCGGTCAAAAGTGCCAGTTAAAAGTGATATCAAGCTCATAGGTGGCTGTGGAGCTTCCAACTTGACTAAGATAAGAAAATCAGGAAGGAAAGAAGGGAAGGAAGGAGGAAGGGAAAGAGGAAAGGCAAGGCACTGGATATGGAGTTGTAAGACTTGGGTTCAAATACTAACTCTATCACTTACTGCCTATTTGACTTAGAAGTAAGTCCCTTACTTTCTCTGTATAAAATTATTTACACACATGTAAAATGAGGGGGTTGGATTAGGTCATTTCTAAGTTTCTTTTCAGTTCTAGATCATATGACCTAGGTATTTGCCTAAATACTTGAAAGCCAAATGTGGAACATCCCCTAGGAGGACCTAGATGGTGGGAAGGGATATAGATATAGTGATAGATAGAAGATAGATAGATGGATAGACAGACAAACAGACACACATATGTATGTGTGTATGTGTCCAACTGTATACAGAGACTTTTGCTAAAATAGCTTGACCCTGCTTCAGCACCCTGAGAACAGCAGAGAAACAGGACTGTCTAATGGGAATGTGGAGAATTCCAGGAGAGTGGCACTGCCTAGGAGATAATACATGGGGCAAGCCATTCTCTAAGGAGACTAATCACCTCAGAATCTATAGCTCAGATTTGTGAATTGCCATGGTTCCACGGATTTCCCTAGACCAAGGGTAAGAAACCTGCTGCCTCAAGGCCACATATGACCCTCTAGGTACTCAAGTGTGGCCCTTTGACTGAATCCAAACTTCACAGAACAAATTCCCTTAATAAAAGGATTTGTTCTGTAAAACTTGGACTCAGTCAAAAGGCCACACCCAAGGACCTAGAAAGCCACATGTGGCCTGAAGGTCACAGGCTCCCATCCTTGTCTTAGACACTGTGTACATTGCTGAGAGAGTATGACCCAGGTTTGGGGATATACTTCTGTTGTGCTCTGTTAAGATTATCATCACCTTCCCTTTTGTTAGTATGTGTTTCATATTTAAAAGTTAATGTTGTTATCTTACATAGTTTTTCTAAATGGCAGCAAACCAGTGGGAGCTCAGGAGCTAGAGTTGCTAGCGGTAGACCCCTGTCTCTTCCTGCACTAAGGCTACCCCTCAGTGAGTTGTAGCAGCATGACAGTTCTTTTTCAGAGTCATCTCCAACCTGTAAGTGTGGGTATAACTGCAGCCAGACAGACATCAGGAAAAGAGAGGGTAGAAAGAGAAGAGAGTTGATACCATAGCCATGCTACACCATGTGGGTGGATGCCACGCTCACAGCTGAACATTACTGAAATGTCTCCATCTAAATTCCCTCGATTGGCCCAAATCCTGCCATCTAGGGACAGGGGAGACAGCTTAGTGAAGAAGAAACCTTTGTCCTAGTGTGAGAATACGTTCATGTGAATCCCAACTCTACCATTTATTAGCTACATAACAAATCATTTCACTTCATTACGCCCCACTCTGTAAAATGAGGACCGCAACACTTGCCTTACATAATTCATGGGCCTTTTTGAAGAAAGTGTTTTGTGTACCTTGAATTGTTGTAGAAATATGGTTGTTGTTTTTTTTCCCAAGGCAAATAAGTAGCGTATTAGATAAAGGGCCAGGCCCAGAATCTGGAAGACTCATCTTTATGAGTTCAAATCTAGTCTCAGATTCTTATTGGCCTCAGACCTGGGCAAATCACTTAACCCTGTTTGCCTCAGTTTCCTCTCCTATAAAATGAGCTAGAGAAGGGAATGGCCAGCCACTCCAGTATATTAGCCAAGAAAACCCCCAAAATGAAGTCACAAAGAGTTGGACATGACTGAACAATAACAAAAGAATTTTTTCAATACAGTGAGGACTACTTTTTGCCAGTCCAACTCTCCCTGTGCTCTCCCACCTTTTTGCCTTTAATTACATTGCTTCCCTATGCCTAAAATATCCTCCATCTTTTTATTCTGTTTAATTCCTACCCATCCTTTAAAAGCCTTCTCACATGACACTGCCCCCATGATTTTGGATCAATAGAAACCTTCCTGCTTGGACCTCATAAAGTATTTCACAGTATAGCCTACATTGCCTGGTGACAGAATATTTTAAGGAAATGGGACACCCTTTACATCTCTCCTTTCCCCTACTTACCTTCTTGACCCTATGGCCTTGAGTAAATACCTTGCAAGTCACAGTCAAAAAGAATCTTAAATATTGCAAGCCAGAAGTCTTTTTTTCACTGTAAGTATGGGGAAGGGCAATGTTTCCTGTATCAGTTCCCATAGTGGGGTACCATGGCAACATTACATACTTACAGTGAAAAGCAGTTCCCTTAAGCCTAAAATCCTTAAAACTATTCAGATCTGCTATCTGGGCTTTGAAGGGTTTCCTTTTCTTCAGCCACAGAAGACAGTAAAGGGCAATGTAGGCAAATCTCACAGCAAATTCCCCTCTCAAGCTATAGATGGCAATCTTCACTAGCCAGCTTTTCAAACAACAAATCTGAGCTTCCTCCAGTCAGATCACCTCCCCACATCCTTAGTAGAGCCAGTTAGACTCTGGTTTCTCAGCTGTCGGTTTCTATGTTACATGTTCTATGTCCTATGTCCAGTGTCCTATGTACTGACTTCTGGTCTTTGGCTTCTGGCTTGCAATATTTAAGATTCTTTTTTACTTCTACTTTCTAATTCTCTGGTTTCTCCATCTCTCTTGCCTCAAATCAAGATCTACTCATGGATAAGTACTTACTTCTAAAGAAACCAAAAAATCTACATTTCTGTTATATTTTTGACTGAGTCAATATATATTGTACCATAGTTCCCAAATAGCTCTTTAATTCAGAACTTCTCAAGAACAAACATTACAGTTCTAAAAATGGTTATATGTAAATTAGGTGCTGGGAAATAATGCATTGCAGCCATTTTTACCACCAGCCAATATTTTTGCTTCTATTTTAAGTCAATTCTTCTCAGAAATGTCTATGTTTCTCTTCAAGATCTTTTTTTGGTGCGTTATCCATGTATATGGCCTTTTTTTGCTTCCTGTCCATAAACACAATGTCCACATAAGAAAGAGGAAGAAGTTTCTAACAATTAACCTTTCCAACAGTGGAATGAGCTATGTCTAGAGGTAGTGAGTTCTCAGTCCCTGGAGATGTCTAAGAGAAAATTAAGTGAGCCACAAGGTGGTTCAATGAAAAGAGGATGGCATCACTGGATTCCCATTTGAATCCTGTTTCTGCCACTTACTGCCTTCATGATCTCAACCAAGTCATTTAACTCAAGCAAGTCACTTAACCTCCTTTCTCTCCTCTTTAAAATGAGGAGGTAGACTGGATAATCTCTAAGGTCTAAATCTATGATCACACAAACCCTTTTAAGGATACAGCAGAGAGGAGTCCCACACTTAGAAGAAGGTTCAACTAGAAGACTTCTAAAGAACAGTCCAGTTCTGAGATTCTATGATCCAGTAACGGATCTCACCACCCTCCATGGCAACCAATTTCGTTGCTGAGCAGATCTAATTGTTAAAAATGCTTCCTTGTATGGAACTGGAATCTGTTTCCAAAACAGTAATTCCCCTGAAAACTATGCTTAAGTCTTAACAATTCCATCATGCTTGTTTTCTACAGTAATGATAATATATCAGATTCCTGTGCTGTCCTAATAACTCACATTTCTATAGCAATGTGATGTCATACTAATAATTCTCATTTAAAGAGAGAAGTTGGAGATTCACAGATTTTTTTCTCCCAGCACCTTTGGGAGGCAGGGGATACAAAGACTATTGCCCTCATTTTGCAAAGGAAGAAACAGAGGCTTAAAAAAGGGAAGTGATTTGCCCATTCAACATGCCCCAGTGAATTAGTGATAAAACCAGGATCCAAACCTAGGTCTTTTATTTCTACATCAAGAGTTCTTTCTAACAGAGCATAGGCCCTGGAGTCAGGAGGACCTGAGTTCAAATCCGGCCTCAGACACTTGCCATTTACTAGCTGTGTGACCTTGGGCAAGTCACTTAACCCCAATTGCCCTGTCTCTCCCCTCCAAGAAGAAAAACAAAAATTAGTACTTTGACTTTAAAGTTTCAAATCTATCAGAGAGAATTTATAAATATACATACAAATATATTAGTGTACGTGGATATTTTAATATTTAGAAACATTGCTGCTTTTAGGTGGATTCAAACATCAAAGTTGCCCCTGCTAAACAAAACTCTTCTTTCCCTAGTAAGATCTTCATACATTTCATAGTATTCAGAAATAAAGACAAAATTCCATATTCAAGATTAAGCAAGAGTTCAGATTAAGCTAAGGTTCAGAATCTACGTAACAGCTTATGAAACAAAACAAGTATAACTAAAAATGCCAGTCTACCCTGAAGAAACATTTTCCTGAAACTATTCAATCTCTCTTTAATTACAATCTCTACAGATTCTCTTTTCAGTCTGGCAAAAGGTTAACTCAGAAATACTACTATTAATTGAATTAATCAAAGATTTCTTCTACAACTTAGTCTGATACCTTAATCATTTCAAGTCAAAGTCATTCCTAAATTGAACAAGTCTCTCCTTTTAGAAAGTGGTTAGTCCCTCAATTTTTGTTGTTGCTCAGTCAGGGTTAAGTGACTTGCCCAGGGATACACAGCTAGTTAGTGTTTAAGGTCATATTTGAACTCATGAAGATGAGTCTTCATTTTTTACTTATTTAGTATTTTATTTTCCTCCAGTTACATGTAAAAACAGTTTTTAACATTCATTTTAAAAACTTTGAGGTTCCAATTCTCTACTTTCTTTCCTTCCCATCCTCCCTCATTGAGAAGGCAAGCAATTTGATACAGGTTATACATGTGTAGTCATGCAAAAAAAAAAAGAAAGAAAGAAAAAAGCATCTTCCATAATAGTCATGTTGTGAAAGAAAACAAACAAAAAACCTCAAGAAAAGCAAAGTTTTTAAAAAGCATGTTTCTATCTGCGTCAGTTAATTTGTCTGTGGATGGACAGCATTTTTCATCATCAGTCCTGCAGAACTGTATTTGGATCAATGTATAGCTCAGAAGAGCTAAGTCATTCACAGCTGATCAACCTATATATAATATTGCTGATACTTTGTACACAATTCATTTCACTTTTCATCAGTTCATTTAAGTATTTCTGCTTTCTCTGAGAGGATCCCCCTCAACATTTCGTGTAGTACAAAAGTATTCCATCATAATCACAGCACAATTTGTTCACCCATTCCCCAATTGATGGATATCCCTTCAATTTCTAATTCTTTGCCCCCAGAAAAGAGGTGCTATAAGTATTTTTGTGCATATAGGTCCTTTTTCTTTTCCTTTTTTATCTCTTTTGGGATACAGACCTAGTAGTGATATCATTAGCTCAAAGGGTAGGCATGGTTTTATAACCCTTTGGGCACAGATTCAAATTGCTCTACAGAATGACTGAATCAGTTCACAACTCTACCAACAGTGCATTGATGCACTGTTGAAAAATGAGGATTTTTCCCACATTGCCTCCAACATTTGCCATTTACCTTTTCTGTCCTATTAACGGATCTAAGGGACATGAATGAGGCGGCACCTCAGAATTGTTTTAATTTGCATTTTTCCAACCAATAGTGAGTTAGAGTATTTTTTCATATGGCTATAGACAGTTTTGAATGAGGCCTTTAGAAGGATAGTCTTGACACCAAGCCCAGTGCTGTCCACAGCACCATCTAGATGCCCATAAGTCTTTCAATAAGAATGATTAAAAAAAAAAAATGTTGATCGAGTACATTGTTTCAGAATTTATAGTTAAAGAAAGGGTTTCTCATGCAGATCATATAAAGAACTGCTGAGTATAGTACTGAGAAAATTGATTTCTTGATATTTCTATTTTTTAAAAAATAGCAGTGACCTTAGGGTGTTTCAAAGTCCTCTTTAGTGACTTAGGAGCTCAGCAGTCCTTTCATGGGGAATATGAGAGACACATCATAAACCATCCATAAAGCCCTTCATTTTACAGATGAGGAAATTGAGACCCAGAGAGATTAAGTGACTCTCTTAGGGTCACACAGATAATAGTATTTAAGATCACACACCTAGAGTTAGAAAGGACTTTATAAATGGTCTAATACAATTCATGCATTTTACAGATGAGGAAACTGAGACCCAGAGAGAATGTGACTTTCTCACAGAACTCAAAAATAGGAAGGTACCTCACAGGCATCTTCTCCAACTCATTTATTAAAGGAATCTCCAGTATAACATGCTTCATAAGGTATGTTGGGAAGCAGTGTGGTACATTGGAAGGGGTGATAGAGGTTTGGGTCAGAAAATAGTTTTGGTTTCTCACTTTACTACTTTCTGTGTTTTTTGGCATAAACCATTTAACCACTCCAATTTTCAGTTTCTCATGTGTAAATGAAGTAAATAGGCTTAATGTTCTCTAAGATTCCACCCTAAATCTGCTCTCCTAATTGGCCATTCCAGGTCACACAGATTATAAGTAGCAGAGCAGGGATTCGAACCCAGATTGCCAGATTCAGGATGAAATATTCTACTACGCTGCCCGAGTCACATCCAGGCCTAAGGAATCAGGTGTCAATAGGAAAGTCCAATAGGGCCTGTGAGGGTTAATATCTTCTATTTGTGAAGCAGAGCTATAAGCAGGAATGTTGGAGAGGTGAAAATTCCATTAATTGATTTGGGGAGCAACCTGCCCACATTTTAAACTCCCTTCTCTGGCATTAGCCAGTAGCAGCAGAAGAGAGAGATATGTTGAAGGTTTGACATCTCCCCCTGGGTATTCCTCCTCCTGTGATCCTAATTTTATCCCAAAGAAGTCCAGAAGCAACCAATGCCTACTTGTCCCTAGAGTCCTGGATGTGTTTCCTTCCTTTAGCCAGATGAAACTGGAAGGATGAGACAGGTAGAAGAACCCCTGGTCTGGGAATTAAGAAACTTGGATTTGAGCTACTTAGACAAGTCACAACACTCTGTTAGAGAAAAACTGTGAGCATCACAGATTTGTGGATTGCTACAACATGAAGGGGTTTGGGGATACTGACCATCAGAGTTGGAAAGATCCTTAAAAGTCAGATGTGGCAACCTCTTTATGTCACAAAGAACAAAATTGAATTTTGGAGGGGTCAAGAGATTTGCCCAAAAACATACGCCTAGTAGATTTGGAATGCAAAACCAGGTCTCCTGACTAAGAGTCCAACAACATTTTTTCCAGAAAACCAAACAAGCTCTTAAGTTATTGTGTTTTTTTTTTTATTTCAACAAATTTTTATTAAGTGGTTTATCACATTCAAGGTCAGGTGCTAGACACAAGGCAAAAATAAGAAATCCCCTGCCTTCAAAGAATTCAAATGAAAGGGGTGGGTAGATGTACTTAAATAAATACAAGGAGATTTAAGAAGGAGAGTACTAATAAATATCATTTTGAGGCAGAAGATGAAGAGGGAGTGTCCTCCAGGAATGTGGAATGACTGGTTTGAATGCAAAAAGGCAGGAGAGGAAATGTTGAGTTTGAGGAACAGTGAGATTAGAGAGTATAGTTTGGCTGGAATGTAGGATGAAAGGGGAGGAATGTGAAATAAAACAAGAAAGAGAGTTTGGCGTAAAAATGTGGAGGGCCTTAAATATCAGCCTGAGTTGGTATTTTACCATAGAAATATGGAACCAATGAAGGTTTTTTAAAGGAGAAATCAAGGGACCTCAGAAAGATTATTTCATCAGCTGCCATTAGAACAGATTGGGAATGATTCAATCTAGGGGAGAATGAAGACTGAAAGGCCAGTTAAGAGGATTTTTACAATAATAATAGTGAGGAAAAGGTGACAAGGACCTGAACTTAAATATTCTGGAGTTAGAGCTGACAGGATTTGGTCAACCAGTAGAATTCTATCTGTTCAGCTTTTGCAGTATCTCTTGTATCCATCCTTCCTTTCCATTCCCAAAGAAACTTGGACAGAATAGTGGCTGGGTCAGGAAGACATGGGTTTTTTATCCTGGTTCTGAGAGAATTATGTGGTGGAGGGGATAGATACCACACTAGACTTGGAGTCAGAGGGACCTTGGACACATCATTTAACTTCTCTTAGCTTCAGTTTCTCCAACACAACAGGAATGGATTTAAAAAAAAAAAACCTACTACATAGGGTTGCCATGAGGCTTAAATCAGATAATGTATACAAAGAATCTGTAGCTATATGTATCTATTACTATGACTACCACCACCATGATTATTTTTTTTTTTTTGCTTTTTTGGAGGGAGGAGAATAGGGCAATTGGGGTTAAGTGACTTGCCCAAGGTCACATGTCTAGTAAGTGTTAAGTGTCTGAGGTGAGATTTGAACTCAAGTCCTCCTGACTCCAGGGCTGGTGCTCTATTCACTGTGCCACCTAGCTGTCCCCATGATTATTTTTTAAATAAAATTTTTTTTTTTTATTTCTCAGACTTCTTAATCCATAAATGCCAAAGACAAAGTAAAAGGTCAGTATGGAACTTGATTGGTCCAGGGGGACTGGGGTAGAAGAATGTGGTCCAGCTGCTACCCTCAGAGTGAGAAGTAGAGGAGGTATGGTGGCTGTAGCCACTGCCATATGGCTGCTTCTGGAGCTCCTGGCCTGCAGATTGTAGGTAGACCAAGCAACCATTCAGAGGCTAAGCATTCTTGCTTTGACATGCTTGGATCTGGATTGTGGTCTTGGGTGGTGGTCCTGGGGTTTGTAACCAGTGAGTCAGAGTGTGTGGGGGCTGTAGAGAGAGTGCCCATCTAATAGCTCTGGCAGCTGCAAAACCCCAGCAATTTGGGACATAGTTCTCTCCATTCTAGAAATGGAGTTATACCATGGCAAAGAGCTCAAGAGTCAAGTAACTGGCTGCCACTATGAGCAAGCAATGGAAGCATAAACAGATGATAGAATCCTTTTGGGGGGACAAAAAGGATCAAGGCATGGAGCAGGAGGAAGACATCGAAGTCAGAACCCTGCATCAAAAGCCTCCAAGAAAAATATGAATTGGTTACAGGCCATGGAGGAGCTTCAGAAGGATTTTGAAAATTGAATAAGAGAAGTGGAGAAAAAATTGGGAAAAGAAATGAGAATGATGCAAAAAAATCATGAAAATCAAGTCAACAGCCTGCTAAAGGAGACCCAAAAATACACTGAAGAAAATAACACTTTAAAAAACAGATTAACTCAAATGGCAAAAGAAGCTCAAAAAGCCAATGAGGAGAAGAATCCTTTAAAAAGTCGAATTTGCCAGATGGAAAAGGAATTTCAGAAACTCACTAAAGAGAATAACTCCTTCAAAATTAGAAAAAAAAATAGAAGGCAATATGAAATACCTCATTGGAAAAACCACTGACCTGGAAAACAGATCCAGGAGAGATAATTTAAAAATTATTGGACTACCTGAAAGTCATCAAAAAAAGAGCCTAGACACCATCTTTCAAGAAATTATCAAGCAAAATTGTCCTGATATTATAGAACCAGAGGGCAAAATAGAAATTGAAAGAATTCACTGATTACCTCTTGAAAAAGATCCCAAAAAGAAAACTCCTAAATATTATAGCCAAATTCCAGAGTTCCCAGGTCAGAAGAAAATATTACAAGCAGTCAGGAAGAAACAATTTGAGTATTGTGGAAACAATCAGGATAACACAAGATCTAGCAGCTTCTTCATTAAGGGATAAAAGAGCTTGGAATATGATACTC
>JAQQSV010017285.1:0-11643 GCA_028646515.1 Pseudochirops corinnae
TCAAATGAATTTGGGTCCCATCTGTGCAAGGGAAGGGGTATGATGGGGTCTGGGATGCTTTTGTCTGTAACCTCAGTTTGTAAAATCTCACTTGTGTTTGGGTACCTATGTATGTAACATCAGTTTGTAACAAGCCTGTGCAATTAAGTTGTAAAAGTCACACTCTCCCCCAGCTATAAAGGCATTAACTCTGCCTCTCTCCTGCTCCCAGCCTCAGTCTTTTCCCTGAGCTAGCAGTCTGCCTAGATACAGTTACCTGTGAGTATATCACCCAAGCATTTCACAAGCAAATCCTTAGTTTAGAGACCTCCTTTGTTCTAAGTGGCCAGCTGCACCCAAAAACCTTGAACATTATCAGAAGAGAAAATTCCGTCCCAATATGGTACCTCCTGAATCCCTCATCAGTCTAGCTTCCAGACTTGGCACCTCCTGAAACAATCAAACAGGTCCTCCCAACAGCCATATTGGACCTATCTCATTTAGCCTTGACCAAGAGTAACCTAGTGATGTCACAAGGCAAAAACTACACGTCCTTGTAGCCCCCACCCCCTGGGAACCTTTAAAGGCCATCTAATCCAACTCTCTCATTTTACAGGTGAGGAAATTGAGGCCCATAGGGTGACTTGCTTAGGCAGTAAGTGACAAAAGCAGGATTCATTTTTTGTCTCATGGAGTCATTGCTTTCTGTTAAGCCTGTTCAAAGTATAAGTGTTCCATTCTTAGGTAAGACTTGCCATACTGTCTGTCCTTATAGATTCTCCTTTTGATTCTTTCTTTCCTATCATTTCCTTTAATATTTCATTTTTATTTTGCTGCATTTTTTACATACTCTTGTAGTGGACAGGATTGTTTTTTGGGGGAAGGTTTTGACTTCTTATGGCTAGGCTGTTTTTTTCCTCAGGTTTTATATGGACTTCTAAAGTTACTTTTTTTCTTCTGAATTTGCTTTGAGTTTCTTTCATTTCAATGTATTTCTCCACTGTGTTCAGTATTTTCTTCTGTTTACTCGTATCTTTAGCCTGTTTCTGGATAGGGGCTTTGTGCCTGCCTCAGTCTTTTCTCCCTTCCGTACTCTTGGATGTTGTAGGTAGGCCCTGCTTAGTCCTAGATGCAGTGGTTAATATTAGGCCCCGACTTCTGTAGAAATTACTGGGTTTTAGCTCAGTGACCTCATGGCTCAACTTAGGTTTAGCCCTGGATCCTTCTCTGCCTCCTATCTATTACATCTGAACCCAGATTTTGTTTTTACCTTGCTGTGGGCCTGATATGTCCTGTCCAGATGTTTATGATGGTGCTCATAGCAGTGTTCCTGAAAACCCTTGGGTTAGCTATCCCAGCCCTTTCTCTTGCTGTGACTTAGATGGGGGCTACCTGGGTGCTAGGCTGGAGTTGCCTATGTGCTGAACTGCCCCTATTGTCCAGTGTGGGGCTGTGTCTCTGGGAGATTGTCTGGGCAGTGAGCTACCCCAGCCCTGGCCTCACCTTGTCTCTGACCTTCAGCTGCTCCCTGAGCTTCCACAGGATTCTGTCAGTCCTTCTGTGCACACCCAAATAGAGGCCCCTATATCTGTTCCCTTTCCTCTTCTTTGCTGTTATTCCTCCTGGTGCATTAGAAGAGCTTTTATGAGTGTTTGCAGGAATCTAGGCTCCTCAGCCACCTTCCCACAATTCCCCAAGAAACTGGATTCAAACCTAGGTCATCTGACTCTAAAGCTAGCTTTCTTTATTTTGACTCTATTACTGCCTCCCAACTTTTAGGTAAGTCACATTACCTACCAGAGGCTCAGTTTCCCCACATGTATCCACCTCACAGCGTTGTTGTAGGAAAACTGCTTGTAAACCATTAAGTGGCTCTAGCACAGTGGTTCTCAACCTTCCTAATGCCACAACCCTTTAATACTCGTATGTGGGCGTATCTGCATGTGGGTGAACCCACCTGGAGATGGATAGAGGAGCGCGGTGTCTCAGTTCCTAAGACCATTGGAAATATGTGTTTTCCGATGGTCTCAGGAGACCCCTGTGACCTCTGCAAAAGGGTCGTTCGATCCCCAAAGGGGTCGTGACCCACAGGTTGAGAACCGCTGGTCTAGCAGATAGAGTGTGCTGAACTTAGCTTCAGGAAGCCCTGAGTTCACATCCTGACACTCACTGGTCAGGTCCTGCGGTGTGGTCCTGGGCAAGTCACTTGAGCTCTCTAAGATTTAATTCCTTCATGGGGATAATGACAGGACCTACCTTAAAGAGTTGTTGTAAGGATTAAATGAGATAATAATTGTAAATCATTCAGCATAATGCCAGGCGCGTAGTAGATATTATATAACTATTAGTTATTATGATTTCTAGAGTGCTTTGAAAGCTTTAAGACACTATGTAAATGCCAGCTACTATTAAGTGTTACCTATAAAGCTGAGAGAACTATTATTATTAGTATAAGGCTTTGAACTTTGGAGTTCAGCAACAACTAAGTGCAGCCGAGTGAGGTGGGGCCTGAGTCTCAGGAAACCCTTCTCTGGAACCTTCCATGTCCTGGAGTAAGGGAAGAGGCCTGATGAATTTTACTGTTGGGGAGGGGGCGGTGCTTAGAAGTTAAAGAGCATTTTAAAGCTGTTTCACACTGGCTGTTAGAATAAAATGAGCTCTCCTATTATTACGATTATTATCTCTCGTAGAAAAATATGTGGGCAGGTACAACTAGAGCCTCTCTCATTCTGAACGGGACCACAATGACTAGTTTTGAGTCAGCTCCTCCTAGGAGTGCAAAGAGAAGCAGATCTTTCACAGACTTGGTGATAATTTAAAAAAACACACATATTCTATTGATACCTTTGTCTTTACAGCACAATAATTTCCCCCCACCCCATAACCTACCGATAGAGTCCTTCTTTGTGATGAAGAAAACAAATTAGGCAAAACCAGATGCTTTAATCTAAGTTGTCTGTCCTAGCAATTCCCCTCTGCCCTGAATAAGAGGTATATTTAATTTCCTCTCTAGGAATTTCCTTGATTTTTCCATTTATTAGAATTTAACTTTCTTTTAGTGAGCTTTTGGTTTACATTGTAGTAATTGTGTATGTCCACTGATAGAAACGATAAGATTTAGAGCTGAACTCTCAGCTGAATTCATTGTCCTTCTCTACCCCCACCCCCAAACCCTTCCTCCTTCCAAACATCCCTATTACTGTCAAGGGTACCTCCCTGTCACTCTGGCGTGAAACCTAGGAGTCAGCCTTCATTCCTCACTCACTCTCTTCCTCATGCCCCTTCATATCCAATCTGTTGCCAAAGCCTGTCCATTTAATCTTCCTAACATCTTTGTCATACATGTGCCCTCTTTCTCCTCTGATATTGCCACCATCCTCTTTACTCAGCTGTCAAAGTGATCTTCCTAAAGCGCAGGTCTGACCATGTCACTCCTCTCCTCAGTAAACTCCAATGGCTCCCTATCACATCTAGGATCAAATATAAAAATCCTTTGTTTATAAACCCCTTATTAACCTGCTTCTCCCCATACCTTTCCTGTCTTCTCATACCTTATATAGCCCCACACATTCAGCAATCCAGTGACAACTGGCCTCCCTTCTGTTCCTTTCACAAAACACTCCACCTCCAGGTACTTTTGCTGGTGTAGTGTCTGGCCTCATGGCTCAGGTTACAGCAAAAAGTTGGATTAGAAAATTGGTACTCAGGAAACTGATACAATCAAGACCTTTATTATCATGGGACATAAACAGGCAAACAAAAGCGTACACGCACACTACATGGCAAAATAAACGGACAAAAATTTTCACCCCAGATGTAAGAAACTCACCCCAGTGCAACGATGAGGGAGGAAACATGCTCAAAGTTGAGGTTCAGCTGGCAAAGTTATGCATCTTAAGAATGGGTTTGATTGAGAACAGGCAATCAGTACCAGACATGGCAGGAGGCCTTCCTAATCAGGAACCAGACATGGGTCCCTTATAGGAATACCAGGCTCGGGCAAAGCTGGGGTAAGAGGAGTTTCCTTGTAGAGACCACAAATTGATGGGGAAGATCTAATGTTAATTATCAGAAGATGAGAACTAGGGTCTTGTTGTTCAGTCCTGTCCAACTCTTCTTCATGACCCCATTTGGGATTTTCTTGGCAAAGCTACTGGAGTCGTTTGCCATTTCCTTCTCCAGCTCATTTTACAGATGAGGAAATTGAGGCAAATATGATTTAAGTGACTTGCCCAGGATCACAAAGCTAGTAAGTGTCTTAGGTTGAATTTGATCTCAGGTCTTCCTGACTCCAGGTCTGGCACCCTGTCCACTGCATTATATAGCTGCCCTGCAGCAGTTTCATCCAGTTAAGTGCAATGTTGTACATCAATTGACCACTAGGTGGTGCAATGGATAAAGGGCTGGACTTTGGAACACAACCTCAGAGACTCAGTAGCTTTGAGATTCTGGGCAAGTCACTTACCCTCAGTGTCCTCATCTGTAAAATGGAAATAATAATAGCACCTTCTTCATAGGAGTGTTATGAGGATCAAATTAAATAGCACATGTAAAGCGTTTGCAAATTTTAAAACTCTACATAAATATTATTTATTACTACTGCTGCTGCTACTACTACTACTACTGCTGCTACTATTACTACTGTTGCTACTACTACTGCTACTGCTACTACTACTGCTACTACTATTACTACTACTACTGCTGCTACTGCTACTACTACTACTACTGCTACTACTATTACTACTACTACTGCTGCTACTGCTACTACTACTACTACTGCTACTACTACTATTATTGCTACTACTACTGCTACTGCTAGTACTGCTACTGCTACTACTACTACTGCTACTGCTAGTACTACTACTACTACTACTACTACTACTACTACTACTACTACTGCTACTATTGCTGCTACAATCCTCCCATCTCTGCACAGAAGGGAGGGTGGGACATTGGCCTCTGTCTTCTTAGTCAGGCTTAGTCATTGTAGTTATTCAGTTTCAGTTTTCTTGTTCTTTCTATTTACAGAGAAGTTGTTAGAGGCAATGCGATGTTTTTGGTTACTAGGCAGGGCTATCAGAGTGATTAATAGGCACACAAACTAAACTGATTTCTAATACCTTTGGAATGGTTTAGTGGCTTGTCAGATCATCCCTCTTTTCTTTGTAAATCCCAGTCTCCAGCCATCTGCTTTCTCAACTCTTCCCCAGGTGTTGCTGAACACCCGCTTAGCATAAGTCATACACTCTTGCTGACTGGGTCCACTATAAATTTATGTTATCTACTCTTAACTGTCTTTGGAATCTGGAAAACCAGAGTTCAAGTCCCATCTCTGGTCGCGGGGGCCTTAGGCAAGTCACTTAACCTCTTAGTTCCCCAGGCAACTCTCTGAGATTATAAACTGCCTAGCGGTTACTGATCTGCATTGGAAAGGAGAGTTTTCCTGAGACTTCATTCTGAACATATCTATGAAATCATAGGTCTGATTCAGAATGGGCCCAAATGAATTTCAACTAAATCCTTAATACTATATACTGGTCTTTTTGCTTTTCCTTAATTGATTACCTATCACACTCTTCACAGTATCCATTCCAAACTTTCTCTTCTCATCTCAACTCACCTATTGTAGTAGACTTTCAGGGGTCCCCTGGCCCCACTAATGGAATGTTCCCCTCTCCTTTACAAACTTCTATGAAGTCACTAGGCAGATATGCAGGAGGAGTATCATCTTGTTTGTTGATGCCTCCATTGGTCCTATGAATAACTAAGGAAAATTCAAGGGTAGTTAATTAGCAAGTCTTGTTTGGGACTCCCGGTTTGTTTGTGCCTCTGGACGTGGTCCTAGGATGAAATCTTGATGAATAATTAGCCTTAGGCTGAGGTAGGGAGTGGTTGAGACCAAAGGAGGGTCCTTGCATTCTGGTTATGTAAGAATTTCTGCTAAAGGGAATATAAGCCTTGTAAGTTCCTTGTATCTTTGGCTCTGTATGAAATGGTTCTGGAATAAACAGACTATTGAATACATTCCCCCTCTCTTTACTCAACTGGTTGCTAGGCCACCCAACTGTGCTGGTCGCAGCAACCTATACTACTGCCTGTCCTTAATTAACTAAGAAGAAAGCTAGCTAACCTCATATGTTCCTGAAAAGATTTAGAAAATCTATCATGAAGTAAGTAAGGGTACTGAGAAGTCAGGCACTATCAGTTACTAAACTTGTAAACTTGAGCAAGTCAATTGCTTGCCTTCTCAATGGGTGAGGGACTGGTGGGAAGGAGAAAGAAAATTCGGAATTGAAATTTAAAAAAAAATCATTTTAAAAATAAAAAATAGGGGCGGCTAGGTGACACAGTGAATAGAACACAAGCCCTGGAGTCAGGAGAACCTGAGTTCAAATGTGGCCTCAGACATTTGACACTTAACTAGCTGTGTGTTACTCAAGTCACTTAACCCCGATTGCCTTGCATTCCCCCCCTCCAAAAATAAAATAAAATAAATTCATTTTAAAAGAAAAAATCTATTATGAGTTTTCTTTTCTCTACACTTTACTTCAACATAATCTCCCATTCCTTCTTTTTTGCTCTAGTTTCAGAGAAAGAGGTAGCCCTTCTTGCCAACAACAACTCCTTACTTGTTCTTCTCCTTCCTTTCCTTTTCCTTCTCCTTCCTCTTCTTCTTCTCCTTCCTCCTCCTCCTCTTCTTCTTCTTCTTCTTCTTTTCCCTCCTTCCCTGGGTTTTATTGACATTGTTCTATTGAAGTTTTCCTCCTACTGTCTGGCTATTCCTTCACCATTTTCTTTACATGATTACTATCTTTGTACCCCATCCTATCTATGCATGGATATGCCCAAAGGCTCAACCCTGGAACCTCTTCTTTTTCTTTCTAAATTCTCTCTTTTAGTGCTCTCATTAAGTGCCATAGATTAATTTATAATCTTTTTACAGATGATTCCCAAGTCTACATATCCTCCCACCTTTCTGAGTGTCATCTGCTCTGAGGAGCTCTCACTCTTCTGTGGCTAGATGAGTGATTTGTCTAAGAACCAAATCCATACAGGCAGATCCCCATGTCCCTTTATAGAACATCTCTTTCCTCCCATGGGAATGTTCTTCAGTGGACTCTCCTCCTATCATTAAAACAAAAACTTCCCCTTTCTTTTTGTTTGTTTCAATCCTTCCTTTTGCCTCTTCACCCAGTCTCTTGTAGGGTCTTGTCTTCCTGAGGGACTACAGGAGTTATTTTCCCTTCATTGTCAACCTTTCCCTTGTTTAGGACACATCACATATTCCTCTCTATTTTCTCCCTCTCTTTCTGCATTAAATGTTCCACAAAAACAAACAAACAAAAAAACCCCATAGACTCACCGATAGGTGGGATGTTGTAAAGTTTAGTCCATGGCATTGCAATCTTGCTTCCCTACTCTCTCCTGTTTGACTTCAGCTTTCACCCTTCTCATGTATTTTCAGAAAAGAATCTCATCATGGTCTCTCCGCTGTTTCTTTGTTGTTGTCATCCTTGGTTGCCGTATTTGTTTACCTTTCTGGAGTTTCAGTCAGCCAGTAAGCATTTATTAAGCCCCTACTATAGGCCAAGCCCAAGGCCAAGTGCTGGGGATACAGAAAGAGGTAAAAGACAGTTCCTGTCCTCAAGAAGCTCGAAATATAGTGGGGGAGATAACAAGCAAACATGTACGAACACACAGGTCATATGTAGGACAAATAGGAAACAGAAGGAAGGCACTAGAGTTAAGAGGGTTTGGGAAAGGCTTCTGTGGAAGGCGGGATTTTAGTTAGACCTTAAAAGAAGCCAGGGAAGCCAGGAGGCAGAGATGAGAACGCAGAGCATTCCAGGCATGGAGGACCACCAGCAAAACATGCCTGGAGTCGAGTCGTCGAGCTTCTCATTTGTAGAGCAGAAGGGAGGCCAGTATCACTTACTATATGCCAGGCACTGTGCTGAATGCTTTACAATTATTATTGCAATTATTATCTCACTTGATCCTTACGACATCGCTGCAAGATTATCCATATTTTACAATTGAGGAAACTGAGGTAGGCAGAGTTAACTGACTTGTCCAGGGCCACACAGCTAGCAAATGTCTGAGGCTGCATTTGAACTCGGGTCTTCCTGATTCTACAATCCGAGCTCTATCCACTGTGCCACCTAGCTGCCTCTCTGATTCTATATCCCTCCCTCCAAAAAGTCTCCATGCTTCCAGTCTCTTGCCTTTCTGATCAATCCTCATTACGACCATCAAACTGTTTTGCCTAAAACCCAGATCTTTCACTGCTAAGATAAAATATCAAATTCTCAGCAAGACATTTAAAGTTCTCAGCATTACAGCTTTCACCATTTTTCTTTCATGTTAATTCTCTTCATGCATTCTCCATTTTCAGTCAGACTGGCCTGTTAATGATTGCTTGCAAATGGTAGTCCATATCCTGCCTCTAGGGTTTTGTGCAGGTGGTTGGTTCCCCATGCCCAGTGTGCACTTGATCCTCACCTAAGCTCATAGGTAGTAAGCCCAGTAAGTGGGATTTGAACCCAGTTGCTCCAGCTCAAAGCAATGCTCTTATGATTTATCTGTTTTCCAGGACCACAGCTGTTTATTGTAACTATCAAGCTTTGTCTTCCTTTTTGCATTCTCTTCACTTACATCATTGTTTCGATTGTGTATATTGTTTTTATGTGTATATTTTACCCTACATTAGTTCATACAGCTTTCTCCATTTCTCATGGCACAATAATATTCAATTATATTCATACACTATGGTTTGTTCAATTATTCCCCAATTGACAGACAATGATGGGCGCTGATATTTCTAGCTATTTGTTACCACAAAAATTGAATGAATAAAAAATATTTACTAAGTAATTTATTATGTGCCAAGTGTTTTGTAAATATTTTGGTCTTATATTCTGCCCTTTAACTTTGTTGGATGCTCTTTCTTGAGTTTTCAGAGATAGTGGGAGGACAAAGAAAGAGGGAGAATTGAGGAAGATAGAGATGAACAGAGGCTGTTTGGTACCAGAAAAAGAGAGAAGGAGAAAGAGAGAGAAAGAGAGAGAGAGTGTATGTGAATTTTCTGATACTGAATAACTCTTCTCTGCACTATGTCATCAGGCTTGGTACTGGAGACACAGTGGTGTTATTGTTTGAGGGACAGAAGAAGGATATCAAAGTAAAACTGACTGATGAATTTAAAAGGGTCAGTGGGAGATGACTTCTCTTACTCCTGGATGATGGTACAGCAAGAGGCGGCCTTGTTACCAGGTATGTGGGGTCTTAGAAGTTTTCTATGTCAGTTAACCCAGTTGTAAAATGAGAATAATAATACCTATCTGCCAGGATTGGGAGGATCAAATGAGACAATATTTGTAAAGCTCTTAGCAATGTGTTGGGCACATAGGAGGATATGTGTATGTGTGTATGTGTGTGTGTGTGTGTGTGTGTGTGTATCTATATACATCTGCATGTGTGTGTGTGTGTATACTTGCTAGCTGCTGTTGTTGTTGTCAAATCAGAGGCTTATGAAGCTCTGGATTGGTGCGGAGTTCTTTGAATAATCAGGATGAAGTCACCAGCACAATCTGGAGAAAGTTAAGCGTAGCTTATAGCAAAGGAGCAGTACTGACCTTGTAGCCAGAGTGGTTTAGTTCTTGGCAATTGCAATTTGTATATTTCAGATACCATCAGAGCAATAGTGATGGTCATTCCACTTTTAGGAGAGTTGGGTTATAGTCAGGATGAGATGGATTGTTTTAGACAGTGTAAGGAAAGGACTGTTGGATTCTCTGAGACCTTGGGCAAATGAAAGTGGGGAGGGATGACAGGGAATTCCCTGAACAAAAGACATTTTAGTTGTTCAGTGATTTCAGTCATGCTTGACTCTTCATGACCCCATTTGGGAATTTTCTAGCAAAGATACTGGAGTGGTTTACCATTTCCTTCTCCAGCTCATTTTACAGATGAGGAAACTGAGGCAAACAGGGTTAAGTGACTTGCCCGGGGTCACATAGCTAGTGAGTGTCTGAGGCCAGATTTTAATTCGTGAAGATGAGCATTCCTGACTCTAGGCCTGGTACTCCATTCACTGTATCACCTAGCTGCCCCTGAACAAAAAAAGACAACTTTTAACCAACTGAAAGACCAGTAATCGCCCCAGAGAACAATGAAACACACTGTCCCTTATTCAGCAAAGGGGAGCAACATGGGCAGAATGCTTTAGTATTAGACTTGGTAACTGTCAGGTGTTTCAGTGTAATTGTTTCTCTTTGTTACATGATAGGCTTTAATTTCAGGGAGGGGTAACTGTCTTATTTCCAGAAGCAATTGTGCTATAAAAACCTAAAGTATTAATAAAAGGTGGTCATACCCTTCTTGCTGAGAATCCTGGAGAAGGGGACGTAGCAGAATGTGGGACTTGGTGGCAGCAACCTTCTTGGAGCCCAAAGAGTGAGATTAGAGGAAGACTTCTCATAGATCCATATCTATCAAATGGGGCTCCTTGGGCTAATCACACTTCAGTCTGGAGCTCTGTGGAGAAAAGATGCTAGACTCATATCCAGTCCATAGAGTGTTTCTTTAAAAAAGAAAAAAAAGTTTGATCATCTGTGTAATTTTGGCAAAGTTAGTTTTTTTTTTCCAACCCCTCAGGCCGTAGGGGTTGGACGAGATAGCCTCTGAGGTTCAAATGAAGAATTCTATGGTCTTAATCAACACAGGTTGCATGTGACATTAGACAAATCCCTTTTTCTCTAGGCCTCAGTTTCCTCCTCTGTTAAATAAAGAGTTTGGGTGAATTCTTTCCAGATCTAAGATCTAATCTGTACTGATCCTTTCCTGTGATATTACTAGACTGCTGCTGGCTCCCTGCTCTGGCATAGAAAAAAAATCCTAACCATGGGCTTTTGTGGAACCTTGAGGGACTAGTAGGCTCAGGACACCAAGAACAGTATTACCCAGTCCAGGCAAGGTTGTAAGACGTTAAGATTTGGTTCTGCACTAACACTAAAAATTCCTGACCTCAGTGTAGCAGGACTCTGGACTCACTCTCCTACAGTGAGGATGACTGTATCTCCCCGTCAGCATTCTAGAGTAACCAGTATTTTAGAGTATCTAGAATCTGAAGGCATTTCTTCTGTAATGCCATCAGTTCAAGCTCCCATTCTGGTGTATTCTCCCCTATTGTTAACTGTCAGGGATTAGTACTTAGTTTCACTTGACCAATTAAAATCTATTAGTTTTTCCAAATGGATATATTTTCCAAAGGGATATATACAGCAAGGACACAAGTCAGAAACATTTCCCCCCCCAATACTTGGCGATATATCCTTCCTTATACCATTTTGGTCCCAGGGGATAGTAAACTCAGACTTAATGTGGTCTCTACATAACACTAGTCTTCCAAGGTCACATCCAAATGCAGTTTGGTTGATAGACAAATGAGTTAGCATCTTTACTACTCCTCAGTTGGGTCAAACTTCCCTCCTGACTGTAGCTTCTACTAAATGTAGGCATGAACTCTAGCTCCCAGACTTCTGATGACTCATTCTGCTGATCTTTCAAATCTCAGAAGGTCATAACCATCTCCAGTTGCCTTCACCCAAAAGCAAGAAATAGTATAGTACAGAAATAAGCAAGATCAGGGCCATGGGCTGTCTC
>JAQQSV010017286.1:0-11643 GCA_028646515.1 Pseudochirops corinnae
ACCTGCAGTATTTTCTCCTTGACCTGGGAATTCTGGAATTTGGCTATAATATTCCTAGGAGTTTTCTTTTCAAGATCTTTTACAAGAGGTGATCAGTAAATTCTTTCAATTTCTATTTTGCCCTTTGGTTCTAGAATATCAGGGCAATTTTGCTTGATAATTTCTTGAAAGATGGTGTCTAGGTTCTTTTTCTGATTATGGCTTTCGTGTAGTCCAATAATATTTAAATTGTCTCTCATGGATCTATTTTCCAGATCAGTGGTTTTTCCAATGAGATAATTCACATTGTCTTCTATAAAGTCATCAGCTTCCAAATGCTCCAAACCAATTTTGAAGGAGTTATTCTCTTCAGTGAATTTTTGAAATTCCTTTTCTATCTGGCAAATTTGGCTTTTTAAGGCATTCTTCTCCTCACTGGCTTTTTGGGCCTCTTTTGCCATTTGAGTTAGTCTATTTTTTTAAGGTGTAATTTTCTTCAATGTATTTTTGGGTCTCCTTTAGCAGGCTGCTGACTTGCTTTTCATGATTTTCCTGCATCATTCTCATTTCTCTTCCAAATTTTTCCTCTGCATCTGTTACTTGATTTTCAAAATCCTTCTTGAGCTCCTCCATGGCTTATAATCAATTCATATTTTTCTTGTAGTCTTTTGATGCAGGAATTCTGACTTTGCTGTCTTCCCCCCATTCTGTGCCTTGATCCTTTTTGTCCCTAAAAAAGGATTCAATGGTCTGTTTGTGCTTTCTGTGCTTGCTCATATTGCCAGCGAATTACTTGACTTTTGAGCTCTTTGCCATGGTAGAACTCTGCTTCCATAATGAGAACTGTATCCCAAATTTCTGGGGTTTTTCAGCTATTTCCAGAGCTACATGGAGGGTGCCCTCTCTACAGCCCCCACAAGCTCTGGCTCACTGGTCACACACCCCAGGACCACCACCCAAGACCACAATCCAGATCCAAGCATGTTAAAGCAAGAGCAATTACCCTCTGAATGGTCACTTGGTCTCCCTACAATCTGCAGGCCAGGAGTTCCTGAGGCAGCCACTGGCTGCAGCCTCACCTCTGCCACTTCTTGTCCCGGGGGCAGGAGCTGGACAGCGCCCTTCTGCCCACCCATCCCCATTCCAACAGAGTTCCATACTGACCTTTTACTTTGTCTTTGGTGTTTGTGTGTTGAGAAGTCTAGAAGCCCCCACAGCTTCTGGTTATTTGCTCTCCTAAAGTCTGCTCTGGCCACTGCTGGTAGTGGCCACCCTGGGGCTGGAACCACGTGGCTCCTGCAGGACTGTGCTTGGCTCCTAGCGCACTGCAATAGACCTTTCCTGTTGGCTTGCTGTGCTGTCTTCAGCAGATTTGTTTTTCTCTGTCATTTTGTGGGTTCTGTGGATTTAAAATTTGTTTGCAGTAATTTTTTACAGGTATTGGAATTGCTTGGAGCCAGAGCCCATGCCAAGGTTGTGCTTCTACTCCACCATTTTGGCTCCTTTCTTGATAATTTCTTTAAAGTTGATATCAAAGTTCTTCTTTTTTTAATCATGTCTTTCAAGTAGTTCAATAATTCTTCAGTCATCTCTACAGGAACTATTTTCCAGGCCAGCAGTTTTTCCAATGAGATAATTCACATTTTCTTCTATTTTTTTCATTCTTTGGATTTTGTTTAATTGATTCTTGTTGTCTCACAGAGTCACTAGCTTCCATTTATCCAATTCTAATTTTTAAGGAGCTATTTTCGTCCACTTTTGTACCTCCTTTTCCATTTGGCCAATTCTACTCTTTCAGGAATTATTTTCTTCAGTGAATTTTTGTACATCTTTTCTTTTTCATTTTTTATGCTTTCTTTACCCAGCTATTGACTCTTTTTTTATTTTCTTTTTTCTTTCCCCAATTTTTCTTCTACCTCTCTTATTTGATTTTTAAAAAGTCTTTTTTTTTTTTATAGCTCTTCCAGGAGTTCTTTTTGGCCTGACACTGGTTTAAATTTTTCTTTGAGGTTCTTTGCATGTTGTCATTTTGACATTGTTATCCTCACCTAAGTTTGTGTTTTGATCTTCCTTGTCACCACAGATTCTTTCTATTTATTTGTTTGGCTCATTTTTCTAGCCTATTTGTCTTTTAAAGTTGGGCTCTGCTCCTGGGGTGGAAAGGACACTATTCCAAGCTGCTTCTACTGGGGGCCACAGGGGTTCTGGCCACTCTAGTGCTGTCCCCAGGCCTTTGGGGAGACCTGGGAGCTCACCCGGTGCTGTGCCAGGGCTTCAATGCAGGGTTGCAGGGAAAATATCAAACTGTAAACGATTAATGAAACACTGAAAGAAAGGCTAGAGCATGGGCTTTTAATATCAAAATAAATAAGTTTTATTATATGAGCAAGACACCCACATATGAGCATCTATAGTCTAAAAGGCCTTACACTTCCCTCATAGGAGAGTAGCATGGGAGGGTAAAAAGAGGTTTGGAATCACAAGCTACAGTATGAGACTCAGGGTGAAATCTCTTAAAGAGTTAGTCAAGAAAAGTTATTGCCAGATTTGTATTTCCAAATTAGAATTCCAGCATCATGAAAGAACCTCAGAGCAGAGGGAATTAAAGTTACTCTGGTTACCCTGGTGGTCTAGTTTTAACAAGTAGCTGGCACTGTATCTACAAGCATATTCTATGTATCAGCCATAAAGACAGTGACCAAGAATGTTTCTAATAAAAGTTACTATGACAGGAGAATGGTTAAGTCAAAGCCTCATTTACAAGGGCTTACATTATAGAAATGTGTGACTTGGAAATTTTATTTCATACTCAACCTCATATTGCAGAACTTCTATCTGTAAAAAAAATGCAATTCCCTAGTTATGTTGTAAAATACCTGCCTTTTATAAAGGTCTCTACTGAATAATATTGGCTTTTTTCTTCTTGTATTAAGCCCTGCCTACCTCCTTCTTGGCAAAATAAAAAACACGTACATACAGACTGCCTCAGCACACTCAGAACCAACACACAAGCACACCAGTCAAGATCATGAGAATAAATACTGTAACTTATGTAGCATGTTAAGGTTTACAGTCCTTTGCTGGGTTTACTTCACTTAATTCTAGAAACAACCCTATGCAACACATCCTACTGATCCATTACCTCCATTTTACAGACAACTAGTTGAGTTTATTCATGATCATACAACTAGTGCCAATGGCAGAGCAATTTGAATTCTGGTATCATTTAACTTCAGGACTAGTATATCTCACCAAGACGGAGACATATGTACAGATACATACGTTCCATTTACAGTCATACACAGGCTGCTAATCTACAACCTAGTGCATGTTGCAATGATTTCTCAGTGAATGGTTAGGAGATCTGGGTGCTCCTCTTTCCCTTCCTATTCCACTATCATTCTCCTTCCATTATTTTAATTCTCCTCTCATCTATACCTTTTCTACTATTAGCAAGTTGGAGTAATGGTTATCATATTCCTTTTCCTTTGTAATTCTATATATCCTTTATGCATTTTAAAATATTATTCTGAGGATTCTGTAAGCTTCACTTAGACTACAAGTCAATGGCACAACACAAAAGGTTAAACATACAAAAATGTTTAAAAAAAACAACAGTAACAATGAGCACTTATTAAATATTTACTATGTGTGAGGCATTCTGCTAAGTTTTGGGGATAGAAAGAAAAATGAAAATAGACCCCGCCCTGAAGAAGCTTACAATCTAATAGGAGAAATATTAAAAAAAAACAGTATACAAGATAAATTTGAAGTAATCTCAAGAACCTCAGCTCTAAAGTTGGTGAAGTATTTTTCCCCATTAATTTTGCGAGGTATATTGCACAAACGTTGCTATCCCTGTTTTAAAGGTAATGAAACATTCAGAAGAGTGAAGTGATTTGTCTAGCATCAAATAACTCATTAGCATGGCAGGTAGGACTTGAACTTAGCATTCCTGACACCAAATTCATCTTATCTGTCACCATGTAATGCTATCTTTATGACAACAGGTTCCAGATATATTTAATGGGTTTTTTTTTAAAGTTCAATTTTATTTTCAGTTCCAAATTCCCTCCCTCTCACCACCACTGATTTAAGAATAAAAAAAGCAAAACCAATTACAAAACAGATTCCCACATTGTCCGCGTCTAAAATCAAAACCAACCGTAAGTCTCAATCTGCACTCACGTCTGTCACCTCTCAATCTGGAGGAGGGAAACATGTTTTATTTTGAGACCTTGGGAATTGTGGTTAGTTATTGTATGGACCCATGTTCTTGACTCGTTCAGAGTCTTTGTCTTTACTGTGGTTACTGTATACACTGTTTTCTTGATTTTATATCATATTCTTAATAAGCTGTTTTGTTCTGCTACTTCAGAATAACAAACAACTTTTATGGAAAGCTTCTGCTTGTATTTGTAGTTCACTGGCATAACCTATTCTCATGCATGTTATACTTTATGCTAAACATTCCCATGTGTGAGTTGTGATGCTGTCCATCTATCTGAATGTCATCATCTCTTTTCTCTCATGCAAAAGGGTGTAAACTGCATTGGTTCTGGGAATATTTACTGTTGTTATTCCTTTCTTCTTCAAGTTGTCATCATCTTTGATTACACATATATCATTTGCCAAAAACAGAACATGAATCTGTCTACAGTAAATATATGTTAAGTCTTACCACACAGTCCTAGGAAAACAGAAAAGGACAAAAAATTTAAAGGAATACATTCAAAGAACCTCAATAAAAGAAAGAGACCCCAGAGACTATGAAATCTACCTCATTCCATTACAGGAACCCCTCCCACAACATTCTTGCAAACTTGTCATCCAGCAAATGTGACTGTGTCTAAATATAGAAATATAAACATATATTGGGTACCCACGTGTGAGTGCACGTGTGCGTGTGTGTGTGTGTAGCTGCACGAGGGTACTGAATCAATAGTGAGAGTGTTTAAATGGGTGGAACAGTATTTCTGAATTTCTAAAAGGCAGAAAAGCCCATTTATATCCACATTCTTCAAATTCACCCCTTGCCCAAGAAGGTCCCATTCAGAACTTGCCATTAAATTAATCGACCTTCTCTGAGGAGGCAAATAGTCTGACTATAGCACCTATGTGCCAAAGAAAGTTGGCATGAGACTTAAAACGTAAACAAGAAAAGCTTTTCCTAGAAGTGCCTGGAAGAAAACATGTGGGGTCTATATCTTTGACCTTTGATCCTGTACTGGAGGCCTCAAGTGACTATTTTAAAAAATCCTTCAAAGGGATCTCACTGTATCAGTGGTACACAGAATGTTGGACTTGGGGATTTTTCATAGACATTTCAAAAGAAATTTAGAAAATGATCGGTGATGGCTGACTCAGAGATGTCTACTGGAGATTTCCCTGTAAAAAGACCAGGCATTGGACAACAGTTCAATGATGGATTTCTTGCCTTGAAAACAACAATTTAAAAATTAATTTTTTTCTTTTCTGCAACACTGGCTCATGATGAAAACACCAGGGGTTTTACCTTGTACCCTAGTAGAGAACGCATCACTGTCTTTGACGAACATAAAACAACCTTTGTATACATTAAATTTAAGAGTTTCTGTGTTTACTTGGCTGTTTGAATTTGAAAGCCCTTCCCATTCTGGCTCTAGTCTGCCTTTGCAGGCGTAATGCACTTTCCTTCTTGCATGCCGTGTTCCAGCCAAACTTGATTGCTTGCTATTTGTCATACACAATATTCCTCTTCACATCTTTATAAATCGGTCCTGGTTGTTTCCATGCGTGAAATGTCCTCCCACACTCCTGCCCTACTTCCATCAACTGCCTTCAAGAATCCCTTCAAAGGTAAATTCCAACACTATGTCCCACATGAAGTCTATCTGAACCTCCCCATTCTGGGATTTCTCCACACAAAAATTATCTTGGGTATATGTATGTATGCACATATACACACACATATATTTGAATTTAGTTTTTTGTGTACGTGTTCTTTCTCTCCCAATAGAATGCAAGGTCCTTGAGATGGGGCAATTCTTTTTTGTCTTTGTATTTCTAATGACTAGCATAGTAACCATCCTGTATATATGCTTGATGAATTGAATTTTCAAATGCTTCACTTCTCTGCCATATTGTTCCTTCACAATGTCAAAAAGTCTGAAAGCTTTAGGCTTACAAATGGCCAAGATTAAAGGCGAGGATACAGAGCAACAGGTCCGACCATGAATCCAGAAAACTCTGCATTTGCAGCAAATCACAAACATTGCATTGTAAAAGCATTCCAGGCACGTTAACAGTGTATCAGTGCCTCTTCTTCCCTCTGCTATTTGGAAGAATAAAATATGTGGATATAAAGTAGGGAAATTTCAGTTTAAAAAACATATGATGGCATAAATTCAAATGAGTTGTTTACCAAAGTGCTCCACGTTAGAGACAATACTTTTTGTTCAAATCATGCTGATTAGACTTGCAATGTTTATGTAAATTCTCTTGGAATTGATCATTGTGTGGTAGCATGGGACTTGAAATCAGAACACCTCAATTTTGAGTCCCACCTCAGATCCTAACTGTGTGGCCAGTGATAAGTCACCTAAACACCTACCAGGTCAGCTTCCTTATCTATAAAAGAGGAATATTAAGAGTAACGTTTGCATTACTTGTTTCCTAGGGTTCATTCAGTAGAAAGCAAATGTAAAAGGACTATACAAATATGTATGGTGTGTGTGTGTGTGTGTGTGTGTGTGTGTGTGTGTGTGTAACTCAACATGACACAGGGTTGCCATGACAGCCATGCTCAAGGATTTGAAGAGCTTCTACATGGAAGACGGCACTTGTTCAGCTTGGCCCCAGCTGAAAGAACTAAGAAGAATAGATAAAAGTTTCAGAGGGGAATACTTAGACTTGACAGAAAGCGGAATAGGCTGGTTGAGGAAGTCTTTAAGCAAGGTCTGCATGTGCGTTTGTTGGCTGTGTGGCAGAGGGAACACTTGATGAAATATAAACTGGACCAGATATTCTCTGAAGTCTCTTCAAATTCTGGGATTCTGCATTTCCTTGACAGAGACAAGTCGGAATTAGACAGCTTACCAACCAAAAAGGAAACACAAGTCTAAAACATTTTTCACTCTCCATCTCTGATAAATTACCCAATTACTCTATCCTCCTCTTCTTCACCCCCTCAAATGGTGCTGGATTCTCCTGTCCCTCTCCCCAGTTTAGGAGAGACAGGACATGGGGTTGAAACGGGAGGAGTTAATGAGGTTATGTGACCAGACAAAGATGAAGCCAAGGGAAGCTCAGGCAATAGTTATCGGAAAGCCGACAGACTAAAATAAGTTCATCTCAGGGCCAATATCCTGAAACAAATGCCATGATATGGGTGTTCATGGCTGAGTGTCATAAATTCTAATGACTGGAAGTCATCACCATAAGCAAAGGGTTGTCAGTCCAGGAAAAATATTAAAGTCCCCCAAACTACAATCCACACTAAAGTACCTAGTTAAGTGTCATGCTACTTACTTAGTGGGTTCTAAAAACTGTACTGCTGAAAATCTCTAACTCAAGGACAAAAATAATTTGAATACTCTAACAAGATTATGCCATGTATACAGTGACTATTAGATAATATCTATCAATGACAGTCATATCCAAGCTTGGACACTAAATTAATGCCTAATTCAACACTCAGCGAAACCTAGTTTCCTAAAATCTGCCAACATACAACAGCAAACATTTTTCTAACATAAAAGAATGGTTCCTGGGTCTGCTCAATCATCTACTCTGGTTATAAAACAGTTCAGGGACACTTTGATCACAGACTCGCAAAGAAGAGCAGATGGTAAAAGCAGTAAACATTTCAGGAGAAATTCCAGGAGAAACTATGACTAATTGTGACTGAATTTATGAAGTTGGTCTTCAAGGTAAGGTTTGAGTTAAAGAGACTATCAAGTATTCTACAAAGACAAAAACTTCACCTGCTGACCTGCGTTGTGCAAAATATGATGTGAACTTAATTAAGAAAATCTGATTGTACTCTCTCAAAGGATAAATTTATCAGCAGTTTTCTATTTTTTTTCAGCTTATTACTTACAACTGGAAGAGCAGAAGTAAATAGGAGGAGAGCAGGATTGGCATGTGTCTCTAGTCTCATATCCTCAGTTTCATAGGAGAATTATGTAAGCACTGCTGTCATTACCCTCAGAAATTTTCACTTCATTTACCAAAAAAGCAGGGGCTCCAAGAATTACCCAACAATAAATAGCAAGGATAATGGATTCAGTATTCTTGCTTTAGCAATTTCTTCCTCAGATTTGTAAAGGCCTACTTTAAAAGACACACCATCATGTATCTATAATGAAGAAAAATGCTTGCAAGAAGTTGATAAATCATGTAATATTATACAGTGAATATCTATTATATGCCGGGAACTATGGGGCTCCCATTTACATTTAAAACTTTATTTTCCTGCAAGTTTCAGATGCGGAGTTCAGCTTCACTGGGTGCAGGGACAGCTGCTATTGCTGGCTTACTCCTTAGATTGGAGAAACTGTGGGCTAGTCTTCTACACCAAGCTCCAGGAAAGATGGAGGGAGAAAGAGATGAAGAAGGAAGATGAGATGCAACCAGTTAGGACTGTGGGAGAATCAGTTTTCCCTCTGCCACACCCATTCCAGCTAAATGGCAAAATGAAGGACTAGTTCAGGGGTGGGGACTCTATAGCCTTGAGGCCACATGTGGTTCTCTAGATCCTCAAGTGTGGCCCTTTGACTGAATCCAGACTTTACAGAACAAATCACCTTAATAAAAGGACGTGTTCTGTAAAACTTGGACTCAGTCAAAAGGCTGCACCAGAGGACCTAGACCACAGGTTCTTCAGCCTTTGGGCTAGTTCCTTACCTTGGGCAAGGTAGACAGAGTCCCCTCAAAAGACCCTTAAGTGGGAGGGACTGTTAAAATAACATTTTTAAAAATTATGACGTTAACTTATATAATGATTTTCTTGTTTTTTTCTCCCAAGAAATTTGTCTGAGGAAATACCAGAAGGCAAATTTACAAGTAAATATAGCATAAAAGGACAAAACCCCAGATTTTACATAAAAATCCCAGAAGTTAAAATAACAGCAGGGAGAGGAGATTAGAAATGATTCCATAATTCATACATGTTCTGACAGTTCATGTGATAGCCTTAGACTTGAAGAGCTTCAGAAAAGGAAAAAATAAAACACATGTAGAACCAGTCTCATTTCTGAAAACTATGTCAAAAGGTATAGGTTCTCTTTGAGTCTTTCATAAAGAGGAATAAAATTTAAAAAGAGGGAAAGAGCAGATCCTGTCATATAACCAATCCAAGCTCAAGATAACTGTTGGATAATTTTTTTTTTTTTTTGACAAGGACCTGTGGTGTCATCCAAAGAATTTTCGTCAATATTCCTCAATAAAGAATCTCTTCTACTGAGGTACATCATCAATCACCTCTTCAGTGGCCTGAGATATGAGAATTTAAGCAGGTTTACCCAGTCATATCTTATATTTACATGATATAAATGTATTTATACTGTAGGTTTATAATAAAATAATATTTTATCATTGTTATAGCTAACATTTTAAGATTTGCAAAGCACTTTTTACTTGTTTTAATTTGCCCAGGGTCACAGAGCGAAGCATCTGATATCCAGCATGCTCTCCACCTTACTACCAGAATCCAAGGTGAGCACTGTAGCCGTTAAATGTTATAATGAAATATAATGAAATACATCCAGAATATAAATGACATCAAACAATCTCAGGGCTAAAAGTTCTCCCAAGTAAGATGCATCATAGTACAGTGGTGAAAAACAGCTTTAAAAGGCTCTGTAGTCAGGTGAGCTGGTTTCAAGTCCTCTTTTGGATGCTTACTACCTTTGCAAGCTTGGACAAGTCATGAAATGTCTCTGAGTTTCAATTTCATTATCTGCCTATGCCTTGTCACACTCCTGTTTTGGAACAGAGACAATGGGAAGACTGTATAGGAAGGACTGGTTCAAGATTTCTGGAAGAGATATGATATGAAGTAGGTGGAAGTAGTTGGAGGGAGAGAGTTCATCCTCCATCCTGGGAATATTTGGGGAGCTGCTAGTGGTGAGTAGTATATTCTGTCTATAATGTGGGTGGTATGAGGGATGAGTATAATGGGGTTTTGCAGTGCTAGAAGGACTTGGTTAGGTAAGACTGCCCACCTCAGACACATTTTCCACCACAGGCATACCCAAAGAGGAAGCTGTTGTATTAATTGTGCCCTCTTTGGCTTTAAGGTAAGAAAGCCCTTTCCTGCCCTTCCAATCAGACACCTAGGGCTGGCTTATACATCTCTGGCAGATTGTGCTGCTCAGCACTTCCTGTTCCCCCTGGCTTTCACGGAAATTTTGTGTGTTCTTTTTCCCATTAGGTATCCCACTGCTAGATAGAAGATTGTGATAATCTGTGTTTGAGTCGTTATTGGAGTGATAGAAAATGCAGGTGGTTGTGGTTATGTGAGTCTGGAATAAAGAGCTGTAAATTCTTTCAAGAACCTAGTGTGAGGTAGGAAAATGGGCAGGTGGCCAACTGATTGATTTGTGCCCGAGCAATTTCCACCTGGTAGTTTCTACAGATTAGTAAAATATTTAGCCAGACCAAGATGACAAATAGGAGAAATAAATAAGAGGACAGGGAAAGATTTTAAGGTGAACCAGTCTTCCCCTAGATAATAAACACAGACAGTACAGACACAGACACAAAACAAGGACTGGGCAATGCGAATTCAGTCCTTAGGAAAACATGCAGCATATTCTTAGGATTTTTTTTTTAAACTAATGGAATAAAACAAGCATTTTCATAACAAAATACAATAAAAAGACAATTGTACCTGAAACTACAAAAGCATATTCTGTTTTATGTAACACCTTACCTGAGCATTTATTAGCTCTTTGCTGTTTGAGGACATAAACAGAAGCAAGGAAGAGATGTCAATTTGACTAGTTAATGCCTTCCAGTCCAGCAGCCAATCAAAAGGCCTTGCTTGGCCACACAGCAAACAGACAGGAAACAGTGCTTACACTCCAAAGTGGAGAGTAGGGCCCTCCATTAAGTAAGCCCAGAATTCAGCTTCCCAAACATCCACCATCCACAGAGGGGACTTCATCAAACAGAATGACAATCTGTGTGTCCTCCTGAGGAATGGATGCTCACTGGCCAGTCCCTGTTACCATCACACAACATGTATTATACAATGTCTCCTATTTTAGCATCCCAGATTTTAGCATATGAATACAGAGGGCACAGGATCAATTGAATAGGAAGGGACGATACTCTAAATACTGAGGTGGGAGAGGATTAGAATGAGAGGAGATAGGGAGAGACAGAATGGGGTTAATCATCTCATATAGAAGAGGCAAGGGATAATCATTACAATGGAGGGAAAGAACAGGAAGGCAAAACGGAAAGGGTCAACCTTACTCTCATTGAATTTGGCTTAGGGAAGGAATGACATACACTCTGAACTGGGTATCTTGCCACACAGGAGAGTAGGGAGGATGGGGATGAGAGGTGGGATGATGGAGGGAAGGGCAAGGTGGGGGGGAGGGTTGCTGGAAGCACGCACTTCTGTAAAGGGACAGGGACAGGGTAGAGAATAGAACAAGGAGGGTGAGGATAGGA
>JAQQSV010017287.1:0-11642 GCA_028646515.1 Pseudochirops corinnae
ATATAGAAGAGGCAAGGGATAACTGTTACAATGGAGGGGAAGAACAGGAAGGCAAAAGGGAAAGGGTCAACCTTACTCTCATGAAATTTGGCTTTGGGAAGGAATGACATAAACTCTAAACTGGGTATCTTGCCACACAGGAGAATGGGGGGAATGGGGATGAGAGGTGGGGTGATGGAGGGGAGGGCAGGATAGAGGGGAGGGTTGCTGGAAGGACACACTTCTGCAAAGGGACAGGGACAGGGTAGAGAATAGAACAAGGGGGGGGCAGGATAGGAAGGAGGGACATATAATCAATGTCTCACAATATATCCATTGTGGAGATGTTCTGCGTAACTACACATGTACAGCCTGTATTGAATTGCTAGTCTTTCCAGTGGAGGTAGGTGATGAGGGAGGAAGGGAAAGAATCTAGAATTTAAAGTTCTATAATCAAATGTTAAATGTATATATATATTATTATTATTACTATTAACTACATGCAACTGGGATTTAAGATATACAGGCACTGGGGTAGGGAGACCCATCCTGCCCTACCAGAAAGTCAGAGGGGTGATGGGGGAGGACATAGGAGAGAGCAGATTGGGGGATGGCCTATACAGTGGGATAGGGCTGTTTTAGGGTGGTGGGTAGGGGAAAGATGGAGAGAAAATTTGTAACTCAAAATCTTGTGGAAATGAATGATGTAAACAAGAAAATTAATAAATTAAAATGAAAAAAAAAGGCAAAAAAGGGACTACTAATGTTGTTCAGTCATTTGTCATGTCTAAGTTTTTGTGACCCCATTTGGGGTTTTCTCGGCAAAGATACTGGAGTGGTTTGCCATTTCCTTCTGCAGCTTATTTTACAGATGAGGAAATTGAGGCAAACAGGATTAAGTGACTTGCCCAGGGTCACACAGCTAGTAAGTGTCTGAGGCCAGATTTGAACTCAGAAAGGTAAAACTTCACTCTCTCATTTTAATCATGAGGAAACTGAGTCCTGAGAGCCTTTGAAGCCAACTCACTCTCTCCAAAGCTAGTCATATGGTATTTGATAGTTTGCATTTGTTCTTTTGTCAACTGGTTGTACATATTTTCTTATGTATGAGAATACTTATACATTCATTATAACTTCCACATCAATTCTGATTGTCAGGCTTTTTAACAAAGGTGTTTAATGAAAAATGGTTTGGATTTTTTAGTCTGTATTTTTCTTCCTATTGTAGTTACATTTAACTTTGCTTTTGAAGAAGCTTTAAAATTTTACATAATCAAATTGTTTGTTTTGTCTTCTATAATCTCTTCTGTCTCATATCTAGTTATGAATTTTTACCTTACCCACAGTTATGAATGATCTAGTGTGTGTGTGTGTGTGTGTGTGTGTGTGTGTGTGTTCGCGCACGCGTGTAGATCACTTACGTATTAGGAATTTTTTGTGGCAGCCAGGTAGCACAGGGCAGAGTGCTGGACCTGAAGTGTGGACAGCTTGAATTCAGATTCCGCCTCAATCCCTCACTGGCTGTGTGGCCCTAAGTAAGTCACTTAACTTCTCTCAGACTCAGTTTTCCCATCTGTAAAATGAAGATAATAATAGCACCTACCTGAAGAGAGTTGTGATAAAGATCCAAGGAGTTAACAGGAATGAAGTGACTCACAGACCTTAAATTATCACAAAAATGTCAGCCGCCGTCTCATCAGATCATTTTCCTGACAATTCTAACTGAACAGCCTCTGGGCTGTTTTATTGTGGAAATTCTCAAATGCTAGGTTGTCATATGTATATATTTCTAGGTAAGGAGCATCTGCTCTATTCTAATGATCTGATTTTATATATATATATATATATATATATACATGTGTGTATACATATGTATATTTAACAAGAACCAGATAGTTTTTATAATTGATGCTTTGTAATATATCATGAGAGCAGGTAAAGCCAACTCCCCTCCTTGACCTGCTATTTCCATTGATAATTTTGGTCTCCCCCATATGAATTTTATTTTTTTCTAATTTTATTTTTTATTCCTTTGTGATTTGATTTATATAGAACAAAATCTAAAAAGATTGAACATTGTAATATTTATAACAATATATATGGCTTACATTGGCTTTATCTCCCTTTACTGAAGTCTCAATACATGTATATGAAAAATTTCTGTAGTTACATTTATATGATAATAGTAGCAAACATTTATATAGTGCTTACTATGTGCCAGACACTAAGTCTTCATAATTATTATCTCACTTGATCCTCACAATAATCCTAAGAGGTAGATATATTATTATCCCCATTTTATATTTGAGGAAACTGAGGCAAACAGAGGTTAAGTGACTTGCCCAGAGTCGCATAGCTAGTAAGTGTCTGAACTCAGGTCTTCCTGATTCCATGCCCAGTGCTTTATCCACTGTACCACCTCAATGTTTCTAAACTCTCTTTCTCAAGAGGTTAACTCCTATATATTTAACGTATTTTGTTGGTAAATGATTAACAACTTTTTTTCTTTCTCATCCTATTGATTTTTGTTAATACTATAGTGAGGTAATGGTGATTTTTCCAGACTTGTTTTGTATGCTATTTTGCTAAAAGTATTTTTTCTTGTTGATTCTTTAAGGTTTTTTAAGTAAAATATTGTGTGTTTGCAATATCTTTTTGTTTGCTCACACTTAATTGATTTCTTTTTTTGTCTTATTTTTATAGCTAGTATTTATAATATTATGTCAATAATAGTGGAAACTGTGGGATTCCTATCTTCACTCCTGATCTTATTGAGGTAGTTTCTGGTATTTATCCATCAAAATGATGCTGGCTATTAATTTTAAATAAATGTTTTTGATTATGGTAAGAAAAGATAATTTTATTTTTATGAGTTTTATCATTTTTAACATAAAGTGCTACATTTTGTTCAAGGCTCAGTCTTCTTCTATTGATATGCTATATGGATCTTTAATTAGAAGAATGATAATGCCCTCAACAGAGCTAGGAAAGTTAGAAGAAAAGGTAGGGTTTTTTGGGGAGGGGAGAAGATATAAATCTACTAAAGCAAAGAAAAATTTCATATATTTCTCTGGAGGTAATACACACATTGATGAAAGCATGGCTTCTTGAAGTACAGAAATAATTGTAATAGTTTCATTTTTTGCTGGTGAAAACTTTGAACAATCTAACTATTCTTAGTTATTGGATGTATCTAAAAGGTTAATAAATACTCAGTTAATTACTCTCCCCCCTCCTATTTTTAGTTAAAAAATGCAGGTGGACTTGAACCACTTGTGGAATTGCTACATTCAAATAATGATGAAGTCAGAAAGCATGCTAGCTGGGCTGTGATGGTTTGTGCAAGTGATGAGCCAACATCTGTTGAACTATGTAAATTAGGGTAAGAAGTTGTTTCTTTTTTGGTCATTTTAATAGAGATGTTTAGTTATATACTTATCTAAATGTCAAGAATGTAATTCTTAAATTATAGCTGTATACTAATGTAAAAAAATTGT
The DNA here is from genome assembly GCA_028646515.1 of Pseudochirops corinnae. Lineage (NCBI taxonomy): Eukaryota > Metazoa > Chordata > Mammalia > Diprotodontia > Pseudocheiridae > Pseudochirops > Pseudochirops corinnae. The sequence continues at coordinate 3,477 of JAQQSV010017287.1, forward strand.
ATTTACTTTTCAAGTGGTTCAGATTTTCACTGTTTACATAGTGACATAAATGGGAGATAAGGAACAACATGAAATCTGTCCAAATGAATAAAAAGTCACAGGCTTTTTAAGCACAGCATTGTTTAGACCACATTTGACAATTTGCACAAATAACTATCTAGTTAAATAAGCGGTAGGTTCTATACAGTTGAAACAAGCATCTTATTCTTTAAACTTATGGAAGCAAATACTCAAAGACAGAAGCATAGATTGAACATTAAGAAAAAAACTCTCTGTCCCCAAGGAAGAGGATCAACTTTCCACATACTTCACTGCATCCCCTTTAAACAGCAGATTGGTCAGGAACGATGCATGTCTGTGTATCATTAGTATTCCACTGGTGATGAGGTAACAGTGCCTAAGAATTTGTTTACAGAGAAATATTTCCCTCATTTTCTCAAAAACTGATTTCTTCAACTTTGCTGGGGATCCTTCAACATCAGCTGAAGAACTTGTTATCTCATGATTAGTATCCTCTCGTAGCATCTTTAACCACTCAACATTCTTTCTACTCCTTCCTTCATGCCTTTAACATATTCAGAAACACACACACACCCCTCAAAATAAAAACAAACAAAACTTCTCCTACCTTTGCCAAACACCAAACACCAATCCAGTTTGCTAATAGTTTTAAGGTATATCCCAAATGTGCTCTCTGTTTTTCATCTCTGCTTCTCCACAGATTCTCTTTTTAATCCAAGTTTGGCCTTGAAGTACAAAATAAACTAGGTCAGAGATTGATCAGAGTTTTATCAAAATAACTCACTGGTCATAGCAAACGCTCTTTTTCAATAACCCAAAAGGCAGCTGTTCAGAGGGACATCACCAGATAGTTGGTACTGAAACTAGATTGATTATATACTTAGTAGTCAAAGGTGGAAAAGCTCTATGTAGTCAGTTAAAACAAGACATGGAGTTGACTTTGGATCAGACCATGAGCTTCTTATTGCAAAACTAGACATAAATTGAAGAAAGTATGGAAAACTATCAGGCCATAAAGGTATGACCTAAATAACATCCTTTATGAGTATGAAATGGAAGTGACAAATAGATTTAAGAGATTAGATCTGGTAGATAGAATGCCTGGATGTAGACCGGGGTTTGCAGTATTGTATAGGAGGCAGTAACAAAAAATATTCCCAAGGAAAAAAAAAAGTTAAGTAAGCAAAATGGCTGTCTAATGAGGCTTTACCAATAGCTGAGGAAAAAAGGAAAGGGAAAGGTGTACCCAACTGAATGCAGAATTCCAGAGAACAAGGAGAGATAAAAAGGTTTTCTTAAATGAGCAATGCAAAGAAATAGAAGAAAACAATAGAATGGGAAAGACAAGATAAAAGTAATATGATAAATGCATACATGATAAAAAACAAAAATGATAGCAGAACTATATAAGAAGGATCTTAATATTGCCAATAATCATAATGGTCTGATTACTGATCTAGAGCCAGACATCCTGCAGAATTAAGTCAAGTGGGCCTTAAGAAGCATTGCTAACAATAAAGCTAGTGGAAGTGATGGAATTCTAGCTGAGCTAGTTAAAATTCTAAAAGATGATGCCATTAAAGTACTTTACACTCAACATGCCAACAAATTTGGAAAACTCAACAGTGACCACTGGATTGGAAAAGATCAGTTTACATAACAATCCTAAAGAAGGATAATGCCAAAGAATATTGAAATAACTGAACAATTGTGTTCATTTTATATGCCAGCAAGATTATTCTTAAAATTCTGCAGTCTAGGCTTCGGCAATATATGAGCTGAGAATTACCAGAAGTGCTGGCTGGTTTTCAAAAAGGCAGAGGAACTAGAGGCCAAATTGCCAACATTGGCTGGGTTATGGAGAAAGCAAGGGAGTTCCAGAAAAAAAAAATCTACTTCTGCTTCATTGACTACATTAAAGCCTTTGACTATGTGGATCACAACAAAATGTAATATGTCCTAGAAGAGATGGGATTACCAGATCATCTTACTTGTTTCCTAAAGAACCTGTATGCAGGTCAAGAAGTAATAGTAATAACCAAACCTGAAATAACTAATTGGTTTAAAATTGTGAAAGGAGTATGATAAGGCTGTATACTGTCACCTTATTTATTTAACTTATATGCAGAGTACATCATGCAAAATGCCCAGCTGAATCAAAAGCCAGAATCAAAGTTACTGGGAGAAATATCAACAACCTAGGATATACAGATATCACTCTGATATCGGAAAGTGAAGAAGAATTAAGAAACCTCTTAATGAGGGTGAAAGAGGAGAGTGTAAAAGCTTGCTTGCAGCTTAACATTAAGAAAACAAAACAAAACTAAGATCATACCAACTGGTCTCATCACATCCTGGCAAATAAAGGGAGAAGAAAGGGAAACAATCTCAGATTTCATATTCTCGGGCTCAAAGATCACTGCAGGTGGTAACTACAGCCATAAAATTTAAAAATGCTTGCTCCTTGGAGGAAAAGCTATGGCAAATCTGCACAGTATACTAAAAAATAGAGATATCCTCTTGCCGACAAAGTTCCTTATAGTCAAAGCAAAGTTTTTCCAGTAGTAATGTGTGGTTGTGAGAGTTGTGCTATAAGGAAAGCTGAGTGCCACAGAATAGATGCCTTCAAATTGTGGTGCTGGAGAAGACTTTTGAGAGTCCCTTGGACAGCAAAGAGATAAAATCAATCAATAATTAAATTAATTAAACTATTCACTTGAAGATCAAATACTGAAATTGAAGCTTAAATACCATGGCCACATAACGAGAAGACAGTACTCATTGGGAAAGACCCTGATGTTGGGAAAGATTGAAAGCAAAAGGAAAGGGGGGTGGCAGAGGATGAGATGGATAAATAATGTCATGGAAGCAACAAACATGAATTTGGATAGACTTTGGGAGACAGTAAAAGCCTGGTGTGCTATGGTCTATAGGATTGCAAAGAGTCAGACAAGAATGAATACCTCAACAACAATGACTAGGTGAATGATCATGCATCTAACAGACAGGTTTAAAGGGAAAGATAATAAACTAAGTTTTGAACAATTTACCATAGAACAGTCCACGCTCTAAGGTTAATAAGTTAGTTCCTCTTCTTTTATATATCAGGAAATAAGAGTTTAAAACCTCATACATAGATTTTAACAGGCTTTTGTATTCACATTTTTTGTTTGATAAGTAGCCAAGATAACTTACTAGAGCTTATGTGCTCATAAAATAGAATCTTAACTTTGCTTCAAATGAACAAAGATTATTTGTCTCAGTCATTATATCCTATTTTATTGGCATACATTCTTTGAAAGGAAACTGATTTTACCTCAGTAATTATCAGATTGAGGAACATGGTATAATAAACAGAAAGCTGGCCTTGTAGTCAAGAAGATCTGGATTCAAGCTCTGCAGCTCACCTATGCTGGCTGTGTGATACTAGGCAAGTCACTTAAGCTCTCAGTAGCCCCAGGCAACTTTCAAGACAACTACTTGGGGAGGTAGTGTGAATTTGCATTCCTAGAGAAAGTTTCTCACCTAGAGCTGCTTAGACCAATTAAATACTAGTCCTAGGGTGAGGAGGGGGTGGGCGGGATTGTCAAAATCTATCACCTACTAGTTCAAAGAATAGGAAAGAGGTATTCCCCTCCCCTGCCAAAATTTGTCATTTAGGATATTAAATAAGGATATAATTGACTTTAATGGTGAAGTATTTATGTTGAGCAAATAAAGCTTTTTTGTTTTATTGACAGGGCTTTGGAGATCCTTGAAGAAATTAATCTATCAATAAGGCGAAAAAATAATTTTAGTGAGGCAGCTTATAATAGATTGCTTAATAACAATCTTTCCCTGAAGTACTGCCAGACTGGTTATTTGTCATCTAATAATATGATTCCTGATGGATTTTATGATGCTGGTCGGGTAAGTGTCAGTACTATTTTTTTAACATATATTAATTTTTATTATTTTTTCTTAAATAATGGTGTTGCTACATCGCAAGTAGGTATTATGCTACTATAGTGCAATTATATAATTTTCACCTACTTTATGTTTTACAAAACTGAGACACAGAAATCAGCTTCTCATCTTTAACTATCAGGCTATGATAGCCTATCTTATAATTTTAATGTACATTTGATCACTCACTATCATTTTTTGGGTAAGCTAATATTATTTGATTAAACTTCAGATTAAGGATAAAATTGGAGATAAAGTTAATTTTAGAATTTAGTGCCAGCTTTAGAAAAAGAATTTCAATTAGATTATTTTTTAATTTAAAATCTAATTAAGACAGAGACATAGTGCTAGATTTTTTAGAGAGAAAATTAATTACATGAGAAAACATTTATACTTCAATAGATTTTTCATAGAATATATAAGCAATACATAATACATTGTCGATTTTGAGAGGAATAGGTACCAAATCCCTATTCTGATGTCTCATCATGGTGTGGCAAAGACCATGAGTTCTTGAAGGCTATGTCGTTAGAGCCCAAGCTCTTGTGAAAGCATTGAAGTAAAACTTCAGTAACAAAATGTATCTGCTTCTCATGAACCAGCCTAGTGAAATATGGAGAGGGTCATCACCAGGAGACTAGCCACCTGCTGACAAATTTTTTAGCCAATACAATCCTTAAAACAAAGAAAAATGCAAAATGGCCCTCAGTCCTGGGCAACCGGTTTTCACTTCTGCAGTGATGGTGTCAGTGGTGGAAAAGGGAACAAAAGGTACTAAGAATTACTCAATTTTAAGACTAAGTTAAGAATTTTAATTAGCTGATGGCGCTCTAACCATGGAATCATTGTCCAATGATGAGTGAGTGCCCACTAGAGGAACTGATCATACCAGTTTTGACATTCTTAATATAAATTAAAGCAGAAGACCTAAAAAAAGTTGCAGCTAAATGAAAAGATGTCTCACAGGTCATCCTGAGATTGGCAAATTACTGAGTTCATGGAGTAGGTTTTTATTTTGGACTGAGAGGTGGTAAGAAACATCATTTTATGGGATACTCGGTCACCTCATATAATACTCACAAAAAATATTTTAAGAAAGAACACTGTGAAAATTATTATAGCTTATGTACCATATCTGTTGTACATGAAGAGGTTAAAAAGTTCTATGAAGAACTCTATAAGACCCTCCAAATTAAATCAACATGTAATCTGCTGCTTGTGACTTCAAAAGTGGCATTTGATCAGGACAGTGAAAAATATATTAGAAAATATGCAACAGCAATAAGGAATGAGAGAGGACCATAAATTGTAGACTGTATAAAAGAGTATTTTAATTGAGTATTTTTGGGTGGCTATGTGAGAGCTGCGATATATTGCTGCTGCTACACCGCCATCTTGGCTCCGCCCCCCAAGAGTATTTTAATTGAGAAGTGAATATGAAGATGTTAGATATGTCGAACACTGAATAAACAACTAAAAATTAAATTGATTTATATTATAATGAGCAGAGAATTATGTATTCCTGATATGAGTCATTCCTAAATCAGCTGTCAGTAATATAGTCAAAATACCAGCTTGGTCAACAAAGCTCAATATTAGTACAAAACTAGATGAAAGAATAAAGACATTGGAAAAAAGATATGGCACTCAACTAAAATACCTCTATGTTGGCCTTATAAAACAAGTGAATGATGTAAAAATATGGGACATGAACAGAAACACAGGCACATGCTTAAACAGAAAAAGTGCATCAATCAATTGCCATGAATAGACAAAACAAAAGAAACTAAAAAGCTTCCCAGTCAGCCAACACTTGACTTTCTTGCCAAGTAAAGAGATAAATCACTGATGTAGAAAAACAAAAGCAAAAACAAACAAAAACTAGTTTGTAAAAATCTTATTGAAAAGGATGGGCCAAGCAGAATTATCTCATAAAGCAGAGAGAAACAGTAGTAGACAAAAACCAGTTTAAATAAAGTTTGGCAAGTCATCCTGGAACATTTAAGAATAAAAGTGAAAAGACAACAAATAGAAGGTGGAAAAAATCTGCAGTATTTGGGTGTTTTGGTTTTGTTTTTTTAATAACAAGCATTTTTCATTATTGAGAAGAGAGAAAGCATCATCCTCAGACTCTTAATATCATAGCCCCCAAAGTGCTTATAAGAGTAGGTAGCAATGGTTCTACAGGGAACAAAGACCAGAAAAACTTCTGGATTTGACAAAGGATGTAGGGAAGATCAGTGCTGAAGGTGATAGAGCTGTGAAGGCATTGAGGGTTTGGTTCATGAGTTACCTGAAAGAGGGAAAGATACTAAAGGCATTCAAAAGAACCCAACTAGACCTCATTAATGAAAGAGGAGGCAACTAGAAAACCATCCTCAGCTACTCATTGATGCAACTTTACTATCAGTATAGTATTGAATAATGAGAATAATGTACATACACATTAAGTATGTTGTAGGAAACAGGCATAACAATATTCTCCAAGTGAATACATCTTTACTGTTACACAAGTGATTGAAAGATATAGAGAATATGAGCTCCACTGTGGTGATTATTTGTTGATCACAAAAAAAGTTTTAATTTGGCAGAACAAAACCCTTTAAAGGTTCTCTTCCAACAAGGTATCTCCAATATACATCAAAATTATTAAAAGGTGTCTTGCAAGATATAGTAACAGAACCTTGTTCAACAGCCCTCTGATCATTATGATCAGATTAGGCATACCATGGGGACATGTGCTCTCCAAAAGACGCTCCACTATCATGGCAGAGATTTCAAATCAGAGAGGAATCCTTTGTGGGTGTTGAACTCTTCAGAGGTTCATGTTTATGGATGATATTGTTTTGGTTACAACAATCTCTAGAACACTGCAGAGACTCCTGGATAAGAATCAAAAGGATTTGGTCTAATCATGTCCACGGGAAGAACCCAGTGGATGAAGAACATCTATTGTCTACCTAGACTAATGAGTAGTGATTTGGTCAACCCATAGCAATCATCTGGTAATGTTCACACACACACACACACACACACACACACACACACACACACACCCTAGCCCTTGGAGATGGGAAATGGTGGAGTTTCCATAACACCAAACCTCCCCATTAAAAGGAAGCTTATATTTTAATACCAGTATTTCCCTAGCATTGTATGAATGGAGTTAAGGACTACTATAATCCACAAAGAAGCAGTTTTCCAGCTCAGGGAGAGGCATCATAACATATGGGATAGAAAACTGCTTGGGAATCAAGGTGGCCTCAGTACATCCTAGATTTGCATTTTGTCTCCACCATTAATAATAATAGCTAACATTTACTTAGAACTTATTATGTACCATATACTGTGCTAAGTAATTTACAAATATTATCTCACTTTATCCTAACAACCATCTTGGGAGGTAGGTGTTAATATCATCTATATTTTACAGATGAGCGGACTGAGGTAGGCAGAGGCTAAGTGACTGTAGCACCAATGCAATATTTATAACATCCATGATCATGGTAAAGACCTGTAATGCCAAGCAAAGGCAGCTTCCAAGGTTCGGATTACCAGCATAGCAAACCCCATGTATTCAGCAAACATTCACAGAACAGAGAAAGTCAAAATACAGTATAACTCATTCATTTAGCAAGTAAGTTCTCAATTTAATCCAGGTACTACTCCACCCCTAGACAGTACATTCATTTAGTCAGTCAGTCTTTTCTCAAATGGAGATCAGTTTCTAATCATAAAACAAAGTACATTCATTTGGTCAATCACAAAAAGGCCAAAGGTTTCCCACCCCTGGACACTACTGAATTACAATACCATCAATTAACACCAAACACTTTCTCAAAAGAGAGCAGGAGAGCACAAAAGGCCATCCACCCTTAAGCTATAACAAGGTTAAGATATCATCTCAGCATTGAAAACCCAAGGAAAGGCCCTTCTTTCATCTTGACCCAAGGAAAGCCCTCAGCAATCTCAGTTCCTGGGGAGACAAGGCTCAACAAAACCATAGCCAGTGTCCTCATCAAGTCACTCTCTGCCTGTAGAACAGTCCCAGAGCCCCTGAAAACATCAGCAAGGCCCTCTTCCAGGATTTCTGTGAAGGTACCACAAGAAAATCCTCCTTTGAAGCTTCTGAACCAACAGCAAGGTTCCAGGATCTCTACAACCGCAGCACTGTCCTTCACCAGCTGGTGAATCTGGCAA
>JAQQSV010017288.1:0-11641 GCA_028646515.1 Pseudochirops corinnae
CATAAGCTAGACGTAAACCATAAACAGGATGAAATATTAAAAAATCTTCATGAAAAAGGGAAGTTTTTTTTTAAAAGAAAAAAACTAGTGATTTTAAAAGACCTAGAAAAAAGCTTACTCTAAAGAAAAATTATAACCACAGGGCCTGAATAATAGTAACTGAGGTAACAAATTCATGTGAACTGAATACTAGAGGAAAATAGTTGTTAGACATAATTGACAACTGCCAATAAAAAAGTTGCTAGATTCTAAATTATTTTAAAAATATAAATCTACAACAGGTAAATATAAAACAAATAAGTTCAGAATAGCCAAAGACATGTAATATGCTAAAACAACCACAAAAGAAATCTCAGTAAAGGTTTGTCACTAACTGGAGAGGAGTTGAAATTCAGAACAAATATTTTAGAAATCTGTAAATATACTGTGATATTATAAAAATACTGTGACTAAGAGGAGATACAATTACAGACACAGTACCAGATTTAAATATAAAAGTTCAAGTGGCTGAGAGGCCAACAAGGCCTCCCTAGACGTTGATAATGGCCTGGCTAAGGCCTGAGGAGCCTAGTCCAGGAGCAGGGGAAAAAAATCATTAGGGATCCAATATAGTGATAGCCATAGCTATCTGAACCACAATGGGATCTACTGCTGTACAAATGGAATTGTGGCAATGTTAATAATTTTGGGGTTTTTTACCTTTATATCAGATGAGATCAAATGAGATAGTATTTATAAAGCACTTAGCACAGTGTGTGGCACGCAGTAAGCACTATATAAATGTGTATTCCCTTTCAACTTCCTCCTTACAATCACAAGTGCTTAGCATAGGACTTCAAATATAATGAATACTTAATAAATGCTTGCTGTTGGACTAAAAGTATACCACAACATCATCTTATTAAAATTCTCTAAGCAATTAGCAATTAGAAAGTACTAGATACTGACCTCCTAGAGACCAATATGAGTAGTACCAAACCACTCCAGTATCCTCACCAAGGAAACTTTAAATAGGATCATGAAGATTTGGACACGATTGAAATGACTGAACAACACTTGATGCCTTCACAACCAAGCCCATTCTTGATGCTTCCCTGTTAAGCTTAGAGTTTAATGTTTTAGTTCTTCTTATTCTACTGAATGTTTTCCCCTTCAGTAAACTGAATCTTACCTTTTCTTCAAGAACTGTTCCAATTCCAAAATTTCCTATCCTTTGCAAACTTGGCATTATCCTTCTCATCTGGCCTACTATAATACGCCTCCTAATTTGTCTCAATCTTCTCCCATTCTGATCCATTCTCCAGACGATTGCTAAAGGATTATTCCTAAATTTTAAGTCTAATCATGTCAAACTATTTCCTCCCATTAATAAACTCTAGTAGTTCCCAATTATTTTTAGTTGTGAATATGAACTCCTCTATATATATTTTAAAGCTCTTCATAAGCTCACTCCTTATCTCTCCCATGTTCTGACATGACTCCCCTCCACACTTGCTTACTTGTTGTTCTTCACTCAATGTTCCATTACCCATCTTTGTGCCTTTGCATTGGCTATCCCCTCCCATGGGTAGAATGTTCTCCTTCCTCACCTTAGACTCTTACAATCATTCGCTGGCTTCAACATTCAGCATAAGTTATACTTTCTGCAGGAGACTATTCCAGTCCCCCAGATGCTAATGCCTTCCTTTAAGCTTATCTTATATCTACTTTGTGTGGATCTTGTATATGTGGTTGTTAAGTCATTTAAGTCATGTCTGATTTCATGACTCCATTTGGAATTTTCTTGTCAAAGATATAGGAGTGGTTTGGCATGTCCTTCTCCAGCTGATTTTACAGATGAACAACTTAAACAAACATGCTTAAGTGAGTTGCCCAGGGTCACACAGCTGAGTCTAGATTTGAACTCAGGAAGATGAGTCCTCCTGACTCCAGGCCCAGCACTCCATCCACCACACCACCTGGCTGCCCTCTCTTCTTGTATATGTCTGTACCTATATACCAGCTTTCTCATTAGATTGTGAGTTCCTTAGTTCCTTGAAGAAAGGGACTGCTTTTAGCTTTTGAAATTGTATCCACATTACTTAGCATGGTGTCTAACACAAAGTAAGGGCTTAATAAATATATTTTGTTTGGTTGATTTTTTCTGTGGACCCTCCCTCTAATCATCTCCCTTTCAAACATAACTTATACAATAGAAAATACAAACTGGATCTTATAGTCCTATTCTCTCTGTTCCATGCTAGTTATAGAACCAAACAAAGCATGAATTAAGCATAAACATTCTTCCAAGTTTTGAGTCTTCTGACTTTCCCACTGGTTTTTCCCCTATTTCCTACAAAATAGGAGAACTTCTCATTTTTTGTATCGAATATTTCAAAGGCTTATCATTACCGTGGCTCACAAAACATTGATTTTAGATCACACAATTAGAAACCATTCTTTCTAGCATACATAGCAATTCTCCATTCTTGTACTATCCACAAATTCTCTACATCCAGTAGATTTTGTTATCATACCCAATTTCAATAGGATTTTTGAAAACCCATGTCAAGGAAGAGTCCTGATGCTACTTTTGCTCAGGGTATATGGAGTTACGAGGGCTTCCCAGCTTAGTCCATAGCTGTCAATCCTTCAGCAATCCCATGGTTCATATGCCATAGATTACTAGGGTCTGACTTCCTAGACTTCCTAATACAAGGAATAGTACAAACAGTTCCTCCCTGTTCTCACAAATAAGTCTGTTCTTAATGCTTCATCATTAACTTTAAAGCTTAGTGTTTTTGTTCTTATTCTACTGAAATATCTTCCTTTTTAGTAAACTAAATTTTGCCTTTTCCTCAAGTATCATTTCATCTCCATATTTTCTATCTTTCACAACTTTGCCATTATCCTCACCCCATCTCCTATAATATTCCTACTAATTTGTCTCTTACCCCAGCCCTTTCACTATTCTGGTTCATTCTCTAGACAGTTGCTAAAGATCCCTAAATCTTAAGTCTAACCATATCAAACTTCTCTCTTTCATTAATATATCCCAGTACCTCCCTCTTATTTCTAGGCACAAATATAAAATCCTCTGTTTAACATATCAATTTCTTCATAACCTCATTTCTTCCTGTTTCTCTAGGGTTCAGAGAAAATCTCAGAGTTCATATAGTCCAAACCTGGACTTTGTGGATGTTGTTTTATTTTTAATTTTATACTTGGAATTTTAATATAATTGGTTTCCTTTGTAATCATATATTTTTTCTTAAAATATTATTATGAGAAAGAATTCATAGGCTTCACCAGCCTACAAAAGGCATGACATTTTCAGGTTAAGAACCCCTGATCTAATCCAACCTGATTCTGAAAATGAATAACTGACTACTGGACAACTCCTCTGACTTTTATACCATCACTTAGAACTCAATATTTATGAAACTAATATGAATAGGACATGGACATACCATATCTCATCTCTCTGACTTTATACAGAATAAAATTGCACTGAAGTTTTTGAGGCACCCTGCATATTAATCAGAAATTTCTAGGAGTGGGACATCTGTTATCACTGGTTTCAATTCAAATGGTTGTGTTTCTAAGTACTTGTACTACAAATTACACAAAGTTCATTGCATTTTCAGAAATGCTTTCAGGAAAACCTGAGGGTTTGGGTTTTTGTTATTGTTTTGTTTTGTTTTTATTTTTTTATTTTATATTTCTATTTAATTTCCCAGTGATATGGAGTGGTAGAATTAGCACTGGACCAAAAGTCAGGAAAACTCAATTTGAGTCTTTTTTTTTCCATTAACTAGTTCTATGGCCTTGTGGATGTCATCTGACTGCTATTGTAATCTATTTCCTCATTTGTAAGATTAGGTGTTTAGATGTGACAATTGCTAAGGCCCTTTCTATTTTTGATGCTGTAGGACTCTAGGATATTTCTGAGAGTCTCATTCAGAAAAGATTCAGTTTCAACATAATTTATGATCTGTGCTTGCTATAAACCACTTGATTGTCATGTGGTCATTTGCCCTCTATTTTTAAATGGTAACTAATTTAGTGTCCTTGCATATATAGACTTTAACAAAAATAACTGTTACCAATTTTACAAACGCATGATCTTGTCTCCCTAAAACAGATACCCATTTTCAAATCAAATATAGAAATAAAATGAGTGCAAAACAAAGTGAATGTTTAAGAAACTGTGAAGGATACAATTTTCAACACTGACACTGAACATCTAAAGAGAATATAGGATATCTGAACGAAAATCCTAATCTATGCAAATCAGTCTGAATCATATCAATCAAGAAACTGTCCTAGATTTTTTAAACTAAGGTTCTGTTAAGGAGTTTTTGATATCTGCTAGTTAAAACCCTGGATGAAATTATAAAGTTAAGTGATATTTTAAAAAATAGTATTCACATAAGTTTTTAAGGTAGAAAAAAACATATTTAAGTTTTGCTTGAAGGTTCAAGGGCTATTCTTTTTATTATTCTAACTGGATAACTCATCTTTCATAATATACAGAAACAGGAGCTCAACCGTGACTAAAAATGCATGAGAATTAGATATGGGTGAACTTACTCAAATAAAAGAAAGTCTAACATGAAATATGGTCCAAAATGCAAAAATTGAACTTAACTTCTAGAGGCCACAATGAGATGGAGATGAAAGAAACTGAGAAATCTTGACAAAACTATGCATTCATACACATACACACACACACTCAAACACACACACACACACACACAACCAAACTGCAACTGCATATATGGATGGTTTGAATTCTACCAGCAAAAAGTAATACAATTTTTAAAATAAAAATGCATATGCGATTGGCAGTAAAATAATCACAATTATTATCCATAATAAATTTATAAATAACAGAATAATTGCCTTAGTAGCAAGTTAAATTGAATGAACATAAGATATCTGACTATTTTAAATGTTTAAATATATTGTTTATGCTATGTTTAGTGCTATTCGGTGCAGTCGACATCTATCAGAGCAGAGTAAATAAAAGACAAAACTAGTCCTACCATCTAATATGTCCTACCAGTAAGATAACCCTATTTACACACAAACACTGTATGCTAACAAAATATAAACAATTCCTAATAAGTAGTAAGACCATTTTTAAAAAGATTACAACAATTTAATTTCTTTGATTTCTAATGAACATGTTAAATTTCAGATGTGTCTTTCTACTTCTGCCATCCTACTATCTTTCCCAAATGCAGGTCCCTGTTTTTGAGAATGACTCAACAATAAACTGCTCATATTGAAATATAACAACCCCCAAAATGAAATGAACATATTGCCCTTAAGCTCTTTTTTTTAGCACTTTTGGAAGCAATAGTATTCCACCTATGGGCAAGCTCTGAAGCCTTTTTGAGGTAACATGGTTTAGTGTGGAGAATACTGGATTAGAAGTCAAAAGACCTGGGTTCAACTACTCCCATGGGCAAAACTCAGCTTTTCTCACTTTCAGTTCCCTAACATGTGAAAAGGTGATAATGCCTGCTCTGCCTACCCGACAATGTTGTTGTATCAAAAAAGATACACGATATCTACTTTATCTAAGTGGTCATTAACGTACTGAGTTATCGAAGTTGAAATTTGAAGCCAAATTATAGTTTTATTGGTGTAGGGAACTTGCTTTGAAGGAAATCAATGTGTATTATAGACTGAGAGAGTTGAATAAGTCACTGAAAAGGTCTTCCTGAAATAGAAGTCAGTTCTCTAGCTATCATTCCAGGTTGTCTCTTTCTGAAATTGTATAAGTATAAGGGAACAAACAAAAGAGAGGGAATATACTTTTGATGTCACTGATAAAATGGACACCCAGATAAGGAAGCACCATATACTAATGGAGGTTGGTCTCTAAATTTATAGTTTTAAGAGAGTTACTTAGAATGCAGAGAGATTGTTACTTGATCAGGGTCAAACAACAACTATGTACCAGACTGGATCCCAGGTTATCCTGGTTCAGAGGCCAACTTTCTAACCATTGTACTGTACTGCCTCTCTAAAGAGCTGACCACTTATAAAATTAGTTTTCATTCAATCATCCTGCCTCAATTAACAATCATATCTACTTTTACACATCTCTACCAGGGTCAGCATTTCTCTTGGTCATCCTCTAGCTGATTGCTAGTAGGACTTCAAGAAGGAATTATTTACATATCAAACAATTTAAAGAGACCTTTAGAAAAATTGATGGAAGTTCTTGAATATTTTCACAGACTTCCTTTATGATTATGCTACAAAATTCAGACATGAAACAAAAAATGTGCATCATTTTAACAAATAGTTTTGTCAAAATTTCCAAAATGAACACGATTTGCTGTTATAAATATTAGCACAGTTGTCATTTTATTTTAAATACCATTAAACATAAGATCCAGTAATCCTACTTCTATAATGTTTTTAAAAAATTTTCAAGATAATATTCTAATCAAACTTTTTTCTATTTCATTCTTTACTCTCAAATTGTTGGTCCTTATCCTGTTATTTCACTTTAGTAGAAACTCTTATAATACAAGGAAAATGCTCTGTAAAATCTGAAGCACTAAAAATAGTAAAGTTTTATTATATTTTCATCAATCAGCTAAAAATCTCTCTATCCAGAAACCATAAGTTGCCACTAATTTTATATACTAATTTTATTAATTTATTTTTATATATACTAATATAATTAAGATATTAAACACAAGAAAGTATAGACAATAAATGACACATTTATGATCCATAAACTTCTCACAGGGCATCATAATGGTAATGTAAATGAAAAGATCTTTCTCATCCATTAATAGGCCCATGTGACCTGTATTTATTTCATCATATGGAAGCCTCAGACACATGAGTTTGAGTCACATGATCCCTGTCATAGGAAGAGTTTGCTGAATGGGTGGAGCAGGAAGAGTGGAGCAGAACCCAGAGAAAGTTAGTCAGAGTAGTTAGAGCTGGGGGAGAGAGAGGAAGCAGACAGTGAGCTGTGAGTGTTCCTGTGTAAGAAATCCCCAGCGGGGGAAGGTTGGGGGATGGTGGTGCCCCCTGCATTATTACTGTGTATAGATGTTTTTGTTGCTATGATGGATTTGGCTTTCTGGTGTTTGAATAAATGTTTTGGTTCTGTCTTCCATATGAAGAGTCTTATATTTTGCAATTCAGAATTATACCAGTATATTCATAGCAGCCATAGGCACTGTGAATATCATGTTAGTGCTGCAGGCATAAAAGTCCATCACAATTCCAACTGTTATTAGCATGCTTAGTTTATAGAGCAGTGGTTCTCAACCTTCCTAATGCCACGACCCTTTAATACAGTTCCTCATGTTGTAGTGACCCCCAACCATAAAATTATTTTCATTGCTACTTCATAATAGTAATTTTGCTACTGTTATGAATTGTAATGTAAATATCTGATATGCAGGACATATTTTCATTGTTACAAATTGAACATAACCCACAGATTGAGAACCATTGTCATAGAGGGAGGAAGGATATGGATATGGCTAGAGAAAGAGAGACAGAGATAGAGCTATGAATAGGGAGACGATGTGAAAAGAATATCGAACTTTGAATTGGAATCAGACCTTGGTCCAACCTGAAACTCTGATACAATATATACCAGTTATGTGACTATCATGGTAAAGTCATACCCTCTATATATGTACTTATACACACACACACACACACACACACACACACACACATATATATATATATATATATATATATATATATATTTAGTAATTTAGTTATTTATATACACACAACCTCAATATATACACCAACTACCTTGGGGTTGTTGGGATAAAGGTACTACCTAAACCTACTAGGTACTACCTAATATGAAATAAAAATGTGAGCTACAGATTAATACCATTTCTGAAATTAATGCTACAGAATTATCATTATTTTTTTAAATGGCATTTCCCTCTCTGGAAGAATCACAGATTTAAAGAAATCATTAGATCATACTTCAAAATCCATTTCACTTCCCCCACTCCAGTGACTTCTACCTTATTCTAGCACTTCTAGAATGTTGACACTTGTTAAGTAAAATAAAAGATGGCCAGTTTTTTTCCAAACCAATTGCTCAAATCCTGCCTTCTAGCAATTAGGATTTTTATTTTTTGGCATGTACTAACATAGTGTGTCATAGCTACAATACTGCCAACTGTGCTGATGATTTTACAGATACAGTGTAGATGTAGAGGACAATTGCCATTTCTCATAGGAAAATGCTATCTTAATACCTTAGGGATTATTTTCTGTTTTTAATCTGTCAATCAAAAATATATCCTGTCAAATAGGCATCAAACTAATTTTTTTTTATTTTTTTTAAGTGAATAATAGTTTAGGCTGTATGGCACTGACTCTTAGATACATTTCTTTCCATTTTTGCTTTTCTAATGAAGCACAAAAATAACCTAACTTATCAGTGCTATCAGCTGATTCTAGTGAATTGTATTTGCCAATAAAAATCTGTAAATATATCTAAATTAAAATTATTCTCTCAGGTTTTTCTGTTGAATTGTATTTATTTCATCATGTACCTCAATTATTAGGAATAAACACTCTGCTTAGAAAATAATAGCTTTTAATCATTTCATAGCAAAATAAATCAAAATAGCAAAAACATTTAAAATAAAAGGTATACTATAATTATGCAAAAAATAAAGTTTTTAAAATACTATTCTTTAATCTTTTATTTAAAAAAAAAGCTACCTTATCAAAACCTTTGGAGGTAATCTCTAGAATGTTCACCACATTTTAGCAACAAGTGAAATGGTACTGGCACTATCATGTCATAAAAATTCTAATGATAATAATAACACAGTTGTGTGTATTTAACTGTTCTTCCAGCCTGTGTCTTGATTGAAATAAACAAATATCATTTTGTTCCAGTAATTGATCTTTGGAGCATATACTGACTATTTTCCCAATGTTTAGTGCACTACCTGGCACATAGTGGGGGCTTAATAAATGCATATTGATTGATTAATCCCCAGAAATGTATTTATATATCTCCTTCCATCAGGCAGTATGGCATAGAGAATAGAAGGCTGAACTTGGAATCAAGATGACTTGAATTTAAATCCTATCTCTGGCACTTATTGACTATATGAGCATAGATAAGTCATTATCTCTGAGCCTCAGGCAGCACATCTTACATAGTAGCCTCTAAATAGATCACAACTATTCTGTTAACCTAGAATCTTAGATCTACTTAGGTAAAAGGTAAATTCACATAGGGAGTTTCTATACAAATGAAATATTAGGTCCTGTTTTTTTGGAAGCAATAGTATTCCACCTATGGGCAAGCTCTGAAGCCTTTTTGAGGTAACATGGTTTAGTGTGGAGAATACTGGATTAGAAGTCAAAAGACCTGGGTTCAACTACTCCCATGGGCAAAACTCGGCTTTTCTCACTTTCAGTTCCCTAATATGTGAAAAGGTGATAATGCCTGCTCTGCCTACCATGATCTACTTAACTCCACATTTTATACACATAGCTTCATATCCCACATGAGGACTTCCACGCAAAATAAATGAAAAACGAAAGTCAGTGTCTCATTTTCTATACTAATAGATAAAAGTTGGTACAATATCTAAAATAACAATGGTCAACATACTTAAATGTGATAATTTATGTAAAGTACTTTATAACCTAAAGGTCTATAAGCTATTGTATCTATTATGCTTAATAAAGTATACTTAACTATCATATTCACATTTGATATAATGTAATGAAACACATAAATTATCATTTTCCTTCAATCCTTTTATTTTATAAATTGCTCTCCTCCATTCCCTCAAATCACTGAAACTTCTTTTGAGACTCTACATTCTTCAGATTTTCTTAGAATATTGAAATTGAACTTAATCGCAAAGATAAGAACTGAATTTAGACAAGCAGTTGAGGGTAGAAAAAAACATGGTTTATGTATTTGAACTGTTACAACTTTGTGCCTGTGAAATTAGAGACAAGATACAGGTTTTTGACTATCTTTCCCTTGACTTTGTTTTCCTTGGAATCAGAAAGATTTGGAATTAAATCCCAGCATCTCAGGCTATGTAACAAATTATTTAACCTTTCAGAACTTTCTTTACTTCAGTAAAAGGTAATAACCACACCCATACACACTCACACCCCACACTCACCCATGCACAAACACATTCAAAGTTGCTGAGGGAAAACTGTTTTGCAAAATGCAAAGCATCACATAAATAATAGTTGTCAATTATCATTGCCTGAAATAATACTTCTGAACAATAATGCCATATTGTTGTAATATGCCCTTAAATACCCAAGAAGCCTAAGATAAAGGTGACTCACAGCAAAGGTATCAAATTCCAAAATATCTCTATCTCCATAAAGTCCCACTGCTTCAATCCAACCCTTCTGTTATAATAGAAATGGAGACCAGACATAGAGTCTATCTCAGGTTAGTCAGTCAACAAACATTTATGAAGCATTGATTAGGTATTCAAGGATGAAAACTTTTTTGAAAGACAAAAAGCAATCTCTTCCACAATAACCTATTTCTCTTCAATAAAAAAGAAGGCTGTGTCTACAATTCTAACAATTATAACCATTTTCACTGAACTTACCAATCAATCCAGCAAAAATGATGTTCAATTCAGTCAAATAATTGTAATCAAATAGAAGAGAAAGACAATCCTCTTTCCCTATAGGGCAATCTATAGGACTTGAAACTTTTATATTTAAATTATTGTAAATATAGGAAGTTTTTAATGAAGTATATTAAAACATACAAGCATATATATGCAAGTTTAATATTTAAGTATATTAAAATAACTTGTTTCTGCTGAACTTCAAGTACAAGCTAAGCTAGGTATGGTGAGACTGGGCATCTGCAGGTAAATTTTGGCCATAATAATTCATAAATAGGATACATATGTATAAAAGTCCCTTTAGGTAATCATTTCAGCCTCATTTTAGAATGCATATAATAGACAATGTTTTTTGTTTGTTTGCTTTTTGCTTTTTTTTTTCCCCTACTCCTAAGTAAGGATATAGCAGTGGTGACACTAATTCAACTTGAAAACTCTGATTTATGTTTAGTAAATAACTGGGCCATTGAACTTTATTATCCCATGAATAAATACCTATAAATATAAAGAGGACAGGATGAGCTCTTCTATGCTTCCTAAGAGCCAAAATGTATACAGATGGGGAGTTGAATTACTGTGCTATAGGCCAGAGTCTACATTTAGAAGGCATCTCTAATGCCTCCGTGTGAATCAATGAGAAATCCCACAGAAGACAGAGGACTGAAGACCATCAGAGCATTCTTCAGACCAAATTATGTCTTCAGCAATGTAGCTGTGTCCAGCAAAAGCAAAACAACATATGCAGTCTGGAAGTTATCACTGTGATTCAAACACTAGCATTATAGAGCTAGTTCTATTAGGTATACAATGTATAGATAAAGAGATAGATAGAAATTTATATTAATATATAAAATGGTAAATTACATATACAAATAGTGTACCATACACGTAATAAAGTAGATAAAACAATGTTATACTATATATGTGTATATATGTATATACATACATAGTTTATATATTATAGCTACACAAACACACACACACACACACACACACACACACACACA
>JAQQSV010017289.1:0-11641 GCA_028646515.1 Pseudochirops corinnae
GCAAAGTGCTTATATAATGAGTACAATGTTCTTCTCAATGGGTAAAGAAGGGGGACAGGGAGGGAGAAAACTGAAAACTGAAAACAGAAATAAAAATTTAAAAATAAAGACAAAGTGCCTTGTTACAATGCCTCTCATCTTGGGGGCATAATTTCAAAACAAACAAACAAACAAATATTTATTCCCATTAAATCATCTTCCTGAGTTCATTACAGAGTGAAAGCTGGAAGTCCTCTGAGTCCATTTTTAGTCAAACTTCAGGTAAGAAAACTGAGGCAACTTGGCTGGAGTCTGCCAAGCTGTGCTGGAGCTGAGGTTTGAAGCCCTCCCCTCTGACTCCAGCCCTGAAGTGTAAACCGCTACCTCCTTCAATGCAATTTCTAGCCTGTCAAAATCTTCAGCTTCCTTCCAGGGCGGTAGCTAGCTGTCTGTTTCTCCCAAGTTCTACTGCATCTGTGCTTTGTACCAAATTACTGATAAAGATGTTGGCCAGAACAGGAAAAAAGGCAGTTGGGACTTGAGTCACTCAATGACAGGGATTTCCCTCCATGGTGACACTGAGGACCACAATTTAGATCTACTTCTTCAACTAATTGGAACTCTCTCCTACTGTGTACAAAGAGGTCACATGCTGAATGACAGTCTGCTGTCATGGTTACGACAGAGAATTGGGAGTTAGGAGCCGTGGGTTCAAATGCCAGCTCTCTGGGCCTTTATTTCCTCATCCCTAAAATTGGGTTGGAGCAGGCAATCACTAATATCTCTACTAGGGTGAAAAAGGCCTTAGACTGGGAATCAGAGGAGTTGGCTTCAAATCCCAGCCCAGCCACTTAATGCCTGTGTGACTTCAGGGAACTGAATTAGCCTCTCTGTACCTCAGTTTTGAATCTATAAACAGGCTAGAGGAGCACCAAGGTCCTTATGATCCCTCTGGTCACTTCTAGCTCTAACCTTCTCTGGTTCTAAGACTGTTGACAACATTTACTGCATTTCTTCACATGAGTATATCTTCTTATTATTCAATATTTAGACAGATGCATGTCTATATGACCCCTGAGTCCCTGACATAGCCATTCTCATTCATAAATCAGTAGTTCTTTGTCATGACAATGTCTGTGAATTTTTTACCCAATCTATGTAGGAACCCAGACACTCATACAATGAATGATTTAGGGGGAACAAAATCAATGCTTAGCCCTTCTCCTTTTACTTTCACTGTTTTACATAAAGTCTGTCCTGGGGGGGGGGGGGCAGTTAGGCAGCGTTGCAGTGGATAGAGTATCAGGCCTGGAGACTCAGCTTTCTGAGTTCAAATCTGGCCTCAGACACTTGCTAGCAGTGTGATTCTGAGCAAGCTACTTCACCCTTGTTTGCCTCAGTTTCCTCATCTGTAAAATGAGCTGGAGAAGGAAATGGCAATTCACTCAAGTATCTTTGCCAAGAAAATCCCAAATGGGGTCACAGAGAGTTGTACACAACTGAACAAACACCAAAATAAAACAGGAATAAAAGATATTATTGGGGAAATACATAAGAAGAGAAGATAGACTGGTCATGTGGCAAAACCTCCACTGTGATCATCATAATGTCAGGAGAAATGGAGGAAGGAAGGTCTCAAGCACACTGGGTCAACCCTTTATAGTGAATTTAAGGGAAGACATGGAAAAAAAACAAAACACTGGGGAGTAATATAGAGATGTGAGACCTCTTCTTTATTAAGTCTCCAGAAGATGTGTTTGCTTATTTGTTACATGAGTCATTGAATGGGATACAGTCCTTGGAATAACTCTGTGGTCACTTCAGGGTAGATTGCCCACAGGTTGGGAAACACCAGTTGAATAAGCTCCCTAAACCTCTTTGCCTGTTGAAGTCATATCCATCCTTTAAAGCACAGCTCTGATGTCTCTTCCACAGACCCTTCCCAGATACCCATTGGCAATGACACTCAGATGTCTTACTATATACTGCTATTATTCCTGTATTATTGTGTATTTTAGTTATGCATGAGTTACGTTCCCCTACTAGATTGCAACCTCCAGGAGGGGAGGTATTCTTGTATTATCTAAACTTTCTGTCTCTCCCAGAATGTGCTGCAGAGTTCTATGCACAGTAAGTAAACATTTGTTTTGATTATTATAAGGGCATATACACAAATATAATAAAGCAAGATGAGATGCACAAGCCAAATTCCTCCTAAGATTCAAGAAAGGAACAATATTGCTTGTTCGAAGAATCAGAGACAGCTTCACGGAAGAGGCAACTTTTGAATTGTAAAGATTCCTGTGTAGTTCTGATGGCTAGGCATATGGGCAAGTGAAGACAATTGAGTTAGTTCCTTAAGGGATTCCTGGAAGCTTTGCATATTCAAGTTGGCTATGGGGGTGCCTCCATGCTAATCCTACTGAGATAAACTTCAGCAGATGAAGGAGATGGAAAGGAAACATCTCTCCCCAGCAGAAAGAGAACTGAAGGGGTGGCTAGGTTGTGCAGTGAATAGAGCACTGGCCCTGCATTCAGGAGGACCTGAGTTCAAATGTGGCCTCAGACACTTAACACAAAACTAGCTGTGTAACCCTAGGCAAGTCACTTAACCGCAACTGCCCTACCTTCCCCGATCCCAAAAGCAAATAAATAAATAAATAAATAAGAAAGAAAGAGAACTGAGCTCATTAAGCTCCACTCTCCAAAATTGGGAGGCTAGATGCCTATTTGAGAGGGGTGTCCTGTTTAAGAAGCGTGCACAGCCTCTGCCTGTTTTATATTCTCAATAAATGTGTTCTGTTTCCTGTAGAGGAGGCAGATGCTAGTAAATCATGCTCACCTTGAGGTGGGACCTTTTTATCATGACAGATGAGCAACCCTCAGAATTTAGCAGATCTTAGAGATTTAGTCTAAAGTTGTCTCAAAATATTTGTTTATGGTCTCATGTTCTTTTTGAACATCTCTATTCATAGTGTAATAGCGATCAGAAGGAGCACAAGTGCATTCCTACTGAAATCTTCATTATCTGTTGACTGCTTACTTTAAAGAACTGGTGACAGTCAATTGGCAATATTAATTGCTCACCTATTTCTTTTCTTCTCCCAACAAACAAATCAATTCTTTAAATGTGGCATATGAATTATTAACTAAGACTATTACTATCTCAGTAAATACAATAACCGGCATTTATAGACTGATCTAAGGTTTACAAAGTCGTTTATAATCATAATACTGACTGATATTTCTGTAGAATTTTAAAGCTTGCAATGCATTTTAGGGAAATTATCTTATTTGATTGTCAAAACAACTCTGGGAGTTAGATACTATTATCTTTATCTTATAGATGAGGAAACTGAAGCTCAGAGAGATTATGTGACTTGCTCATGGCCATACAGCTTAGAAGGACCTGAAGTGTGATTTGGACTCAGGTCTTCCATACTCTTAGCTTTGCATACAGTCCATTATACCACACTGGTTTGCACACATTGTCACATTTGAACTTCAAAATGATTCTATGAGATAAGCAGGATAACTCTTATTATTCCCATATTACAGAAGAAGAAACTGATACTCAGAGAATTTATGTGACTATTCCCAACAACATGTAACTGGTAAATGAAAGAACACATATGCTCTGGGATCACTCTCTCATTCCTACTCTGACCAGAAGTTAGGATCACCAGAGCAAGGCCACTGCTTTCTTCAGGATTCTAGGGATATGTAATGGCTATGGGATTTGAAGATCTTCCATACCCCTTGAACTTGCTGACATAGCAGGAAGGGGTGGGGCAGGAAGGAGCCAGAGTGGAGTAGGAGTGGGGCTGGAGGCAGCATGGTGACTGGAAGCTGTGGCAGTGGCAGCCTGAACTCATTTTTTGAGCCAGCCAGAACTTCTGCTGAGGACTCCTGCTGAGGACTGCCTGGGATGAGATCTGCAGGGGGCCAGAGCTCCTGGGAGTGATCAGCATCAAGGCTGAGTAGTTACTGTAAAGAGAGGAGGATCTTTGCCTGAAGTAGCCTGTTCTGTTTTGAAGGCCTGAGAATGTGGGTGTATACTGCATTAACTACATGTGCCAACTCCGTGGCTACTGTGATGGCTTTGACTTCCCAGTTTTGGGACTCAGGGTCCTTATATTTGAATAAATGTTCTAGCTATGTCCCCCATGTAGAGAGCCTGTTACATTTTGTGATTACTAACTATATCAGCATATTTATAGTTACTGTAGGCATTGTGAATACTGCATTGCTGATATAGGATAACCCCAAGGGGTTGTGGGATTCTATAAAACTAGTGCTTAAAAGCCTCCATCTCCCCAGTGTCGTGTGGCAGAATAATTTATCCTCAACAACCATTTGATCATTCAAAAGACCCCCAATATCAACTGATCAATTAAGATCAATTTTTTGAGGAATTATAGCAAAGACAAATATACAACCAAACCTCTTCCAAATGGGCACACAATCGCCTCTACATACCCATTTGGTTCCTAGTAAAGTGAACTCAAGCTTTCAGGTGGCTGCTACAAAGCATTACCTCTGCAAAGGTCACTTCTGATTATGGCAGCGCTAATACATGAGTCAGTCCATGGCTTGTTAGATATGGTGTCCTGGTTGTTAGACTGGTTCGTGGGTCCTCACCAAGCTTAGCTGCTACATTTACTGGCAAAGACTGCTATGGACCCCAGCTCTTGAACTTCTGGTGGCTACCCATTCCAGTGCTGTTACCTTTCTCCCCAACCATATGTTCATACCAATTCTTGCCTGAAGCACCACCAATAAAAGAAGCCTTTTTGTATGCATAATCAGTTCCAGCTCAACAAACAGTTCAAAGCTATTGGTCATTAATCAGGACCCCACAAGGAAATGAACTTCCTGCACATGTCCTTCCGTCACATGACTGATTTCCAGAAGCAGGATCATTAAGCCATGATGTGTATTGATGAGGCATACACCCTATCATAAAGTACCCTAAAGTTCGGACTTGTCCAGTCCCCCAGGGCAGTCAAGACTCAAAGCCATGGATTCTAGCTCCAAGCCCAATGCTTTTTTCATAGGACAATACTACCCCTTCAGTCACTATTTCCCCTTTAATAACCTCAGGTTGTTTTATTATTTAGTTAGATTATTTTCATCCAGAGTTGATTTGGCATTTGTTGTGATCAACTGTTCTAGATACTTTGAGGGATACAAATTCAAATTGTTAAGCATTATGTGCCAGGTATATTTCCAGGTACTGGGGATAAAAAGACAAAAACATACAACGGCCCTAAACTCTCCTGGACAAGACACAACAGATAGATAAAGGAAAAAAATAAGACCATTTGAAGAATTAGAGTGGATGCTAGTGATAAGGGCAATCAGGAAGGACACCTTTGCAGTTCTTGAAGAAAGTGCAAAGGTGTAGGAAGTAAAGGTGAGAAGGGAATGCATTCTACACAGAGGTGACAACCAGTGCAAAGGCATGGGGTGGAGGGTGGGAGCAAGCAAATGGAATGTCAAGTTAGAGAAACAGTAGAGTAGTTGGATGGAAGGAAATGCAGAGTACATGAAGAGAGCAACGTGAAATAAGTCTCCAAAGGTAACCAGGAGCCAGAGTATAATAAGCTCCTAACAATTCTTGAATAGGGATTGATATGATCAAATCTGTACTCCCAAAGAGTACTTGACTTCTACATTGGAGAACAAGACTAGATTTGGAGACACTGATTAGGAGGCTATTCTGTTAGTCTAGGTAAAAGATGATAAGGACTTCTATTATGGCTAAATGAATTGAGAGAAGGGTATCATGGGAGTTGTGGAGGTAGAACTCAGAAGAGTTATGAATGGATTTTCTATGAATGATGAGGGAGACTGAAGAGTCAAAGATAACTAGGAAGTGGCAAACCAAGGTGAATGAAAGTGATACCCTCAAACACAAATAGGAAAGTGTGGAAAAGGAGCAGGGCTAAGGAGGATCATAAGCTTTTCATTATCTAATTGGGGTTGGAAACCAAACCACAGGGATACAAGAAATAAATATAATCATTATCAGGATCCTTTTACCTGTAACAATAATAATGTGTGTGTTTGTGTGTGGGTGATCTAGGCAGCACAGAGGATCGACTTTAGGATAGAGGAGGTAGTGGCAGGGCATAGGACAGTGTGATCATTGATGCAGTTGTAAGAAAGGAAGATACCTATGTGAGAGAAAGTATTTCCTTTGCTCCTGTGTGAGTTTGGGAGAAAGGTACACAAGAAGAGGGTGGCGTGAAGGTGGCATTCAAGGGGTGGTGGCAAGGTGGGGTGGTGGCAAGGTACGGTGGTGTAGTCTAAAAGGAGTTAGAGTAGACATCATTTCAAACTGGAGGAGTCCAACACTTCCTTAGATGTCTGAGGCAAAGCCCCTTCCCTTTCAACTAGCTATTGCTTTGAGGAGAGATACAGAAATGAGGCAATGTGTCTTGACCGTTTTTTTTTTCCAGCACTGGCTAGGACAGGGAAGAGAAATAAAGGAGGTTAATTTGAAGAGACAGCAGAGTCAAATGAAAGGGTTTTTAAAGCATTTTGGGAGGTCTTATAATGTTTGTAAGAAGTGAGGAAGGAGCCTATGAATAAGGAGAGAATGAAAAACTGAAAATTAGAGAAGCAGAAGATCTGAGGCAAACTCTAGAAGTAGATGGCAAAGGACAGTATGGAGGGTCCAAGTAGAGAAGGTGCCCTTGGCAAGCAGTCTGACTATCCGTTTGTCAGAAACTAGAGCAAAGGTAGATGATGGAAGATGATGGAGAGGGGCTTTGACACGTACAATAAATAGGAAAAGCTCTCATCAAATGGCCTAAGTCTGTGATTCTCAACCTTCCTAATGCTGCGACCATTTAATACAGCTCCTCATGTTGTGGTGACTCCCAACCATAAAATTATTTTCGTTGCTACTTCATAACTGTAATTTTGCTACTGTTATGAACTGTAATGTAAATATCTGATATGCAGGGCGTATTTAAATTGAACATAACCCCCAGGTTGAGAACCGCTGGCCTAAATAAACCTAAAGACCTAAAGATAAGGCCAGGCAGTTTCATCTCAGCTAGTCTATGTAGGTCAAGGTTCCAGAAAGTAAAGCCCCTAGCACTGTCTCCCAGCGTCATCTTCCTCAGCTGAGGTCACTCAGGTGCCTGGAATTTTGTGGCCACATATGTGAGATGCTACCAAGTAGAGCAAGCCCTTTTCAGTTTACCCTCGTCTCCCAAGCATATAGAAAGCACCTACAATGTACCAGGCACTAAGCTAAGCTTAGAATGAGATACAAAGACAAATATGAAACTGTCCTCATCCTCAATGAGCTTACATTCTTTGGGAAGGAAAAAAAACCACAGATTGGCCCAAAATCTTAGTGAAGTTTTGGGTTTTAATCACTTAAAACTGCACTAAAGACTTTTAAGACACATTGTCTATGTAAAACAAGGAAAGATACTAAGCTGCTTAGCATTGTCTTCCTTGCCATTCTTCTCTAGATGAAGTCTCTCTGCTATTCCACAGCAGATTTAGGAAAGTTTTGTTTTTCTGCACTACAAACTCTTGTGTAGCTCCTGCAGGGTGTTGAAAGCCTCATAAATCAATATTAATATTCAACTTCCTGACAGCTCCTGACAACTGAAACTAAGTCTCAAGGGACAGTGTTGGTTAGAAATGTATTTCCATGGGGTGGATTGCTTGCTTTTTTGCTTATTGTAGAGAGAAACTAGTATGAAAGGTCCCTTGTGGCATGATGGTTTACTAGCCTTTAAATAATTCCCATCTCCTTTCTTTGTCTACAAAGTACTTAGTTTGAGAAATGTCAAGTGATTGGGAAGAGTCTGGGGGGAAAACAGGAAGTATGGATCAACCGAAGCTGAAAAAGACTAGGAACACTTTTTGGCGAGTCTCACTTGTCAGAGAATGGAAAGAACCTTTACCTGTCTATTTATTTTCGTTATTATTCTGATAACTTGACTTTCACTCCTGGTTCTGCTACTTGCTGGCTTATGGCCATAGGCAAGTCATATCACCACCTCCCTGGGATTTCTTGTCCATATTTGTAAGATGGGGGCCGGAATGTAGAGTAGATGATCCCTTAGGTCATTTCCAGTTTTAGAGGTAGAGATCGATAAATTCATTTTAAAAAACCTTGGTCTTTTGTAGAACTCTGTAGTCCTAACTTTGTATGTATGTTTATATATACACATACATGCATACATATATGTATTTGTATGTTTATACGTGTGTGTAAAACATTCATGAAGGAATATCTAGACATGTCAAGATCAATGTAATTCTTTATGTGTCTTTGCCAAAGAAAACCCCAAATGGGATCATAAAGAGTTGGACAGGACTAAAAGCAATGAACAACAACAACAAATACATATGTACAAGTATCAACTTATTCTGTTGCTTTCTATAGTCAATCAGTCTTTTATTCTCATGAATGATGATTACTGATGAGAGTAGACGGGGGAAATTATAAATTTGGTTTTGTTAAATTGTTAGAAGTTTATAATAAAATTAGGTAGAAAAACACTACCGAAAATAATTGAAAAATCTAAAAGTCGTATTTGACTTCCAAAAAAAGAGGCTTCTTTTCCTCCAAGGAAAATTGCTTCTTATTCATAAAAGAGAAAAAAAATTCTTGGTGGAGATGTCTTTCATAGTCTACTCCTATAGTAAGGGTAGGGAGGGAGAAATGGGATAGAAATGGATATGGGATATGTATGTATACATGTTTTATATGTACATACATATATCTACACATTTACACACATAAACACATACAAAGTATGTCTTTAGGAGGAACTACACACTTCAAAAAATTACCTAATGACATTTAGGTAATTTTGTATTTTACACTTGAAAAATTGAGGTATAAATCCTAACTAGGAAATGCAGAATCACATTGATGTTTGCCATTCCTTACTGACATTGCTGATTCTCACAGGGCTAAAGGCTTACTCCAACACTACTTGCTTCATGGAACCTGCCTACTTTCTCTGATCTTTCTGCTTTCTTTTTGCAATCACCTCTCCTTTCTTCCCCTACACATGAAGCAAATGATCTCTCTTCGAAATCCTCCAAGCATCATCCTTTGTCCTTGCCACATGACTGGACACCCTCACTGATATCCCTTATGATACTCCATGAATGAAGGTAATACTTGGGAATATCCTGTAACCTATTAGCACCCACAGTGGATCTCTCCATTACCCTGTGGTTCATTCATAACTTTGTTCAGAGATGGTGGCATTCCTAGATGTGCAAGCAGACAACACCCTAACCAGTATGTCATACTGCCATTTTATATGAGGTGTGTAGTTGTGGGTAATATGAACACTCAGTTGGCACAGCAAAGAGAGTGCTGGGCTTGGAGTCAGGAAAATCGGAATTCAAGTCCAGCTTCAGACACTTCCTATCGGTGTGACACTGAGCAAGTCACTTAACCTCTGTCTGCTTCCTCCATCCATAAAATGGGAATAATCATAGCACCTAACTCATATGGTTGTTGTGAGTATCAAATGAGACAATGTGTTTTAAAATATTTTGAAAACTTTAACATACTATACAAGTGCTCGTTATTGTTGTTGTTAAGAATAATAATTTGCTTAACCTCAAAGATTCCATTTTCTTGCCTGTAAAATGGGGTTAATAAGACTTATACAGCTCACTACCTCAAAGAGCTGTAATAAGAATCAAAGAATGTGACAAGATCACAGATTATTGACCTAGAAGGAACCTTGGAAACCAGAGAGCACAATTCCCTTATTTTACAGATGAAAAACATGGGTCAGGAGGATGACTTGTACTAGGCCCAAAGACTTCCTGATTTCAAATCCAAAGCTCTTTGCCTTCACAAAGTGAAAACACTTTGAAGCTTAAATGTGTGTAAATGTATGGGATTACCACTGTATATCTATACAGAGCTTTTATAATGGAGGATCCAGCGTTATTCCTGTTCAAGAAACTGAGAATCTAAGGCACAGAAAAACTAGGTAATTTATAGTTCAAGCATCCTCACTGTATCATGTTCATTTTCTTCTTGAGTGCATCTGGCTGAAGATGGGTCAAATAGCTTATGACATGTCTGTGGGGAAAGAGGTTCAGTGTCAGCTGCAAGGCAAACAGCAGCCCACCCTAATTAATAAATAAAGACTTGTTTCTTTCCTGAAAGCTCTGTTGCTAGTATACACCTGAAGCAATGTACAGACCACACACCCACCAACAAATCAGTGGAGGGTCATTGTCCTCAGGTTCACGGCAGCTGCCAAGCAAACTGACTCAGCAGAGGAGCCAAGACCTCCATTGGTCTAGGCTCAGAGAGAATACTTGGGACAAACTGCTTTCTGGGAGCAACCTGTCATTGTCATCATGATTACTTTCAGGTTCATTTTTATTTCAAGTAGAAAATGGTCTAGTAGAGTAATGTGCTTCTATCCACAAAATTTCAAATGAATTTATATTATAATGGTTGGCCCTTTAGTAAATTTTATTTTTAAAAAGGGGGGGGGGTGGAGCCAAGATGGTAGAGTAGAAGCAAGAACTTGCTTGAACTCCAGCTCCAACCACCTCCAAAACCAATAGAGTCATTAAAAAATGACTCTAAACAAATTTTAGAGTTATAGAATCCACAAAGTGACAGAGGGAAGCAAATCTCCTGCTACGGGCAGACTGGCAGGCTGGCAGGAAGAGTCTATTGGACTGGGCTGGGAGCAGAGCACAGTCCTGCGTGGGCCATGCTTGCATAGACCCATGGCATAGACTGGCTGGAGCAGACTTCAAGAGAATGAATCACTGGCAGTTGCAGCAGTTTCCAGACTTCTTAACCTATAAACACCGAAAAGGAAATAAAAGATCAGTGGGGGAATACTGTTGGAACTGGGTGAGAGAAGAGCTTGGTCTGGCCCCTGACCCCAGGCTGGTGGAGGTGTCTGCCTTCTGCAGCTGCTACCAAGGCAGCTGCTTCTGGAGCTTCTGGCCCACAAATCATGCGGGTACCAAGTGGCGGACCAGAGGGCAATTGCTGGAATCTCACTGTTCTGAGGCAGGTGACTGGAAACAACTGTGCAAAACTCCAGAAATTGGGGACAGAGCACTCTCCACTCTGGAAGCAGAGTTCTACCATGGCAAAGAGCTCAAAAGTCAAATAATTGACTGGCAAGATGAGCAAACATGGAAAGAGAAATCAAACTATAGAATCATTTTTTGGTGACTAAGATGATCAAAACATAGAACCAAAAGAAGACAGCAAAGTCAAAACTCCTACATCAAAAGCCTCCAAGAAAAATATGAACAGATTAAAGGCCATGGAGGAGCTTAAGAAAGATTTTGAAAATCAAATAAAAGAAGTAGGGAAAATTTGGGGAGAGAAATGAGAATGATGCAAGAAAATAATGAAAAGCAAGTCAACAGCTTGTTAAAGGAAATCCAAAAAAATACTGAAGAAATAAACACCTTAAAAATAGACTAACTCAAATGACAAAAGAGGTCCAAAAAGCCAACGAGGAGAAAATGCCTTAAAAAGCTGAACTGGCCAGATCGAAAAGGAATTTCATAAATACAGTGAACAAAATAATTGCTTCGAAATTGGATTGGAGCAAATGGAAGCTAACACCTTAATGAGAAATCAAAAATACTATAAAACAGATACAAAAGAATG
>JAQQSV010017290.1:0-11641 GCA_028646515.1 Pseudochirops corinnae
CTTTTTTGTAAACTGCACTTAGAATCAGAAACCAACCATGTTTTAGACATATATATTAAATGGGAAACCTAAAAAAATTTTAAAGGGAATAATGACTAATTTTGATTCAGGAATTTGAAGATTAGATTTGTTTTTTAAGGCTGGAATATTATAATGTACATGATTTAGAAAAGTAATGTTACTTTTAAAAATAACTTTGCCTCTGAAATATAAATATTTTATTTATGTCTAATAATTTCATTCGGATTTTATTAGATTTCATATTTTTAATTTTTATCTTAAGTTCTTATTCTTTCTTGTGGATCAATCAATACATTTCCCTTTAGTCTTATATAACAGGCATAGGTGAAATTTAGCATTATAAGTCAATTTTAAAAAAATCATGCAGTTAAATGAAATAACTTTTTAAAAAAATTACGTCACAGGTGGGAGGTCTTTCAGAAATCATGACATTTATTTTAAATTAAATTGTTTACTAACAAATAATAGTTTTAAATAGACAGCAGTGAAAGTTCTGTTATTTTTGTGATTCAATGAAATGTTTTACAAATTTCAGGAAATAGCACATCAATTTTTGAGAATATATAGGTCAACATGTTTACTAAAACTAAATTAAACCAATTTTTATTTACTATATTTAAAAAATAGTACCAGTTGCGTTTTGCTACATTATTACATTTCAAAAAATGAAATTATTCTCATATCTTCCTGTTATGTTTAGGTAATATATGAAAGTATTTTAAAAATACCTGTAGGGAATAACATATTGAGATACAGGTATTTTTATAGCTTTTTTTTGGCAGATGGATATTCAAAGTATTATATTACAGATTTGTATATTTGGTTCCAGTTCTGATTTCAAGTTAATTTATTTAGTGAAGCAGCTATAGGTTTTTGATTTTTTCCCTTTTATGGTATAAACATCTTTTATCCAAAAAAAATAAAGCCAGGCTAAGAACTTTACAAGTTACTCTCTGGTGCTTCATTTTTGAGAAATAAGATTGGTATTTAAAAAAAAAAGGCAATCTAACTTAATTTGATTTTAAGAAAAGGTTAGAAATCTGGAAGAAATTTGCATTTCTGGCTCTTTGTACTTGGTAATAGTTACCTGTAGGAAATTTTACGGTGTTTTACAGGATAAATACCTTTGTATGTTTAGGGAATAATTCTCCCTAGATAATAGGTAAAAGGCCGTTTTATCTAAGTATCTTATGATTTGGGGATAAAATCTTAAGAACCATAATTAGCTTCAGAAAATATTTTATATTTACCTTTAGTCAGAATTAGGATATGAATATATCTATAGTGTCTTGGCATTTCTCTTGCATATTAATGCCGCCAGCACCAACAGTATCGGTTCATGTTTATGTAAGCGCTCCACAGTCCGCGGTGGACAGGCATTAAGAGGAGTGTGCAGTCTTGTATTAGTTTTAGAGGGTCTCCAGTCTTCTGGGCTCTTGTATAAGAACGTAATCTATTTTATCTTACACTACAGTAAACATTTATTAAGTGCCTCTTATATGCCAGGCACTGCTGTAAGTGCTGGTAACTTTGCCGACGTTAGCGAGGCACACAGAAGGAGAAGCTGGCAGCCCCTGTCTGCCCGAGAGAAGGGACAGTGGCGGTGCTCTAGCCCTCAGCAGCGCGCTCATGCAGCCTCTCGCCGGCTTTGAATTGGTCAGGCTATCCTAGAGTGATTCCTGCTTCTTCTGGAGTCTTGGGAGTCTTAAGGGCTGTGTTGTGGACGACGAACGTGATGGAGATGGTGACGGTGATGACTAGCGTGTGTGTAAGCGCTTACTATGAGCTAGCACCATACAGAGCAATTTACAGTTATTCATCTTGTTGGATGCTCACAGAAACCTGTGGAGGGAGGCGTTATTACTGTCCTCATTTGACAGATGAGGATACTGAGGCAAGTATCGGTAAAGCGATTTGCCGAAGGTCACACAGCTATTAAGGTGTCTGAGGCTGCATTTGAACTCAGGTCTTCCTGACTATCGGTCTACTGCTCTTGCCACTTGACACATAATGCCTTATATTGCTGGTTACCTTGTCTTTCCTACTTGATTGTAATCTTCTAAAAGGAGGGGATTAATTTTTTTGTAACTCCATAATACCCCAACATAGTTCCTCATGCATAGCAGATGCTATTTATTGCTTAATAGCTTAGTTGCCTTGTGAATGAAATTCTGTTTCAGCGTATCTTCTTTTCACAAATATGTAAGGCAGATTTATCCCATTTAATGATTGAGAACCTGATACTTTATTTTCCTTATGTTTGAAAATGTATGTCTCAGTCTGTACCATGGGTTCCCACTTCTCTGTCAGGTGTTGGGCTGATATGCTTCATCATTGCTTTTCTGGACTTGGTCATTGCATTAATCACAGTTCTTACATCTTTTAAGCTTTTCTTTATGGACAGGGTTGCAGTTGTTGCATACATTGTTCTACTCGATTCATTTTGCATCAGTTCTTATGAGTCTTATTAGGTTTCTCTAAATTTATTCCATTCATCATTTCTTAAGGTATAATATTATTTTATATTCATATATCATAATTCGTTTACCTATTTCCCACTTGATGAGACCAACTTTATTTTTACTTCTTTCTCCCCTCGCCAAAAAACCCAACACCCACTGCTACAAATAGTTTTGTCTTTTTTTTCTAATCCCTTTGGGGTATGTGCCTAGTAGGGGTATCGCTACACCTAAGAGGATTCAGTTGAGAGGTGTTTTTAGTATTGTACCCAGTTGCTTCATAGAATCACTGGACATTTCAGCTATTCTTCCGCTTAGTGTGTCTTTTCCCGCGGTCCCTCCAGTCACTGGCATTTTCCTTTTTTGTTACCTTTGCCAAACTGATGTATTTGAGGCAGAATTTTGTAGTTGGTCAACTCAGTTAGCTACCATTTAGTAAGTGCTTATTTTTGCCAAACACTGGGATAAGAACTGGAATATAAGTACTTGTGGAAAGAAAGACATTTCTTTGCCCTTAAGGAGCGAACGTTTTTTATGGGCAAAAACTACACAGAAAAAGATACTGACAGGAGCTTGAGGAGAAGGGAAGAGACAAAGACTGTCAGCCTGGGGGGCATGGGAGAGGAATGAATTTTGGCTGGCCTGGGCATCTTGTCAGAGTGTATTTCCAGTGTATGAATTCTGGGACTGGAGGGAAGCTAGAATTGCTTTATTTTGTATTTCACTAATTAGTGATTTGATTCATTTTGTTCCCTACATAGCTTTTCATAGCTTGAATTTCTTAGTTTGGGAACTGCCTTTGCAGACTAACTCTTTTATCTAACATTTATCTACCCTTGAGTCCGGGTTCAACCTCATTCTCTGTTGAAGGTAAATATAAAAGAGGGGAGAACGTAGCATCATTCTGTACTGAGCTGCTTCCAGGTGGTATGTGTTGATTGCAAGGAAAAAGGTGATCCATTTTAGCCATCAATTTATCTGTTACATATGTGTGTGTGTGTCTTTGTACATAACCACTGACACCTAACTGGCTTGTAACTAACTACTAGAGAAGTAACTGTCTTTACCATGTTATCTGATAGTTAGTAGCTGCCCTTTGGGGACCTAACCTGTGAATTCAAATAGAAGTTGGTAAATGATTCACTCCCTGCCCCTCCATCCTTCCCTTCCTCCCTTCCTTCCTTCTACCCAACCTCCCCCCCCCCCCCAAAAAAAACCTCCCACAGACCTCTGAGTTCTTCCCCCTCTAAGACTGATATCTTTGGGGTGGTAAACTGGGCCATCTTTTGTCTCAGTTCTTACCCAGGCTTTTGTCATCGAATGAGTGTGACCTCAGACAGACTGAAACCCAGGAAAAACATTAATTTAGAGAGGTCAGAGCCATCCACTGCATCCTGGGCCATTGCCAGTCTTCTTAACTTTTGTTTTGCTCCTGGACTCCTATGACTGGAGGTGAGACTGAGGCTGATGACTTTACAAAGCTATGTCTTACTCAAATCCAGTTCACATGCAGGTCAAGACATCTTCATAACAATAACAGCACTAACACACACACTGAGAAACATAGTGTTTATCAGCATTTACACATGTGCATGTATAGATCTGTTTATATCTGGAGGTCCCTGATGATTTTCTTATAAAGCCCTAATACCTAATACTCTAACACTTCAAACCTATCAGAGTGACTGATATCACAAAAAAGGAAAATGTTGGATGTTGGAGGGGACGTGGGAAAACTGGGACATTAATGCACTGTTGCTAGAGTTGTGTTGATCCACACATTCTGGAGAGCAATTTGGGACTGTGCCCAAAGAGCCAAAAAAACTGTGCGCATCCTTTGATCCAGCAATAACATGCTAGGCCTGTATCCCAAAGATAGCCCCCAAAAAGGGAAAATCACTTATTTATGCAAAAATACTTATAGCAGTTCTTTTTGTGGTGGCTAAGAATTGGAAATCAAAAGGATGTGCACTGATTGAGGAATGGCAAAACAAGCAGTGATATATGATTGTAATGCAATATTGTTGTGTTGTAAGAGATGACAAGCAAGATGATTTCAGAAAAACCTGGGAAGACTTACATGAACTGATACATAGTGAAGTGAACGGAACCAGGAGAATGTTGTGCACAATAACAGCAATATTGTTGAATGAGGAACTGTGAGTGACTTTGCTATTCTCAGCAAGACAGTGATGCAAGACAATCCCAAAGGACTAATGGTGAAGCATATTATCCACCCTCAGAGAAAGAACTGATATTGATTGAATACAGACTGAAACAGACTATTTTTCACTTTCTTTCATTTTTTTACTTGAGTCTTCTTATACAAAATGACTAATATGCAAATGTTTTACATAGTTGCACATGTGTAACCTATATCTGATTGCTTATCATCTCAGAGAGGGCGGGATAGAATTTGGAACTCAGAATTTTAAATAAAAATGTTTTAAAAAACTTTAAAAAGCCGTACTAGAGGGGTTTGCTTCTTCACAGGAAGTGTATCTCATGTTAACCAGCACTACAGCTGAATTCATATACTCCTTATAGCAAACATAGGAACAGAGCCCATGCATCAGAACGATTTTCACGCTCCACTCCATTTCTAATGCAGATTAGTAGGAACATTGGTTATCCATTTGAGAAATTGAATTGGTATAAAATGCACTTAGAGTATGTGGTGCTTTGTGTGTCATCCTGGGAGTGTTTTCTGTTTATCTGTCACTTACATTAGAAAAAACAGTCACTGGCTGCAGGTGACATTAAAAATGAAGGATTAACCTCAGTTCTTTTCACTGACCAGATATTAGGTGAAAAGTTCTTGTCAGATATGTCCCTGAATTTTTGGCCCTTAAAGGGGAATTGGGAGATAATTTTTTTGTAGTGTCATGTTTTGACTGAAAAAATAAAGAAAAATACAGTTGTAAAAATGTGCTTTTGGAATTGAAGTTGAGGCTTGCCCCACTGAGGGCAGAATGTGGGAAAATGTGCGTAGAATGTGGCAGAATCAACGTAAAGGGTGTCACCAAGGAAACAGGATGAGATGTCTGAACTGGACCTGGAGCATGAGATCCCTCCTGGCAGAAAACAACCTGGGTGCTCTCTTGATGTTCTTTTTAGGTCCAAAGAATGGAAGAGGAGGGAAACATTTACAGAGTGCTTACCATGTGCCAGGCACTGGACCACAATATTACTTCATTTTATTCTCACAGCCACCCTTGGGGGAAAGTGCTATGATGATCCCTGTTTTACTATGGAGGAAATTGAGGAAAATAGATGTTAAATGACTTGCCCAAGGTCCTCTTAGCTAGTGTCTGAGGCTGGATTTGAACTCGGATATTCCTCAACTCCATTCTTATAGTTTCATTTCCTTCACAGTACTCTGTGATCCAGCTACACTGGCCTACTTCCTGTTTGTAGTCCATTCCCTTCCTCCTTTTTATTTCATGCCTTCCTCGGGTCCTCCCTGGCTTCCTTCAAGACTTACCTCTCATCTTACCTGCTACAGAAAATCTTCTCTTGGCCTCTGTCCCCCTTCCCCCTTTACTACTTAGTGCCTATGTTCCTTCCACCTATTCTGTAGGTTTGCATGTTGCCTCCTCATTCGCATGTGAGCTCCTCGAGGCGAGCAAGGACCATATTTTAGTCATTCTTTGTATCCCCTGTTCTTAACCCAGTTTCTTCTAAGTGCTTAATAAATTGCTGGACATTGATGGGAGTCACACAGGATAGGCACATATAGATGTGTCAGAATCTTCATTGGAAGTATTTCTCTCTTTTGATGAGATCATAACGTCAGAGTATAGGAATGAAATGAAAAATTAGATCAGATTTGTGAGTTCTTTTTTGGAATGAAACCCATAGACTGCTTAGTACATCATGAAATAAGACATGGCAAGAACCAAACAAAATCACAAAGAGTGAAATTGATTTTATGTTAATAGAAAAGGATGATAACAATCGCTTTTTTTTGTTTAGGCACCTCATAGACTAGACTAGTCAGCATTAACCCTAAAATAAACAAATGACCAGTTATAGCTCCAAATTAGCCTCTTTAATCTATTATTGCTGAAGAATAGGAAATGGATGAAAGTGAAGAAATTGATTCTTATTATCATTCTTTTTTAGAGAAGTTTAACCAATAATATAACATTACTATGGCAAGGGGGTGAAAAGAGCACAGCAACCATCTAAGTGTTCTAATATTTGATTCCTTTGCTGAGGGGGCAAAGAAGCATTAAGTTTAGATATGTTTGCAAAATGTTTAGAAGACTTGAAGATCATGACCATCATTCTCTTAAAACAAGAAAAAGAAAACCAAGAAAAATGAGACTTACTCTTAATAATTTAAAAACATTCAATTGTGTTTCTTTTCAGTTGGTTCTTTCTGTTTACTTTATTGTAGTTGTGTATATTTCCTGGCTCCAAAGTAGTATTGTGCTGAGGGACTGACTTTCAATAATTAGGAGTTGGGAAGATTCAAAATGAATTGAAAAGAGCATACATGACATTATTTTGTTTTAAACTGACTTTAAAGGTTCTAAGTATTGCTAGTCCACATGCCTGTTTTCTCATATTAAGAAAGACTCTAATGGACTGGTCTATGCATATTTTGAAGGTATCCTTGATGAAAATTTGAAAATGGAACAGTGTAAGAAAACAATTTCAAAGCAAATTCTCTACAGCAGACCACATTCCTCCATACCCCCTCCCAAATGGCTAGAAAATGCAATATTTCATCACATTTATTGTGTGATCATTACCTCTCTGACCCAAAGCAGCTGACCTTGTAGAATCTTAAAGGGCTCTTCCAACTACAGTCTCTCTTGAATAGATGAGATTGAGCTCATAACTCAGATACTTTGATGGACAGAACTTAGAGAAAGTTGAGTTTAGTTTCTATGATAGCATAAAACCAGGAAAAATGTGTTCATTAAATATGTTCACCAATGTCATGAAGAATATTATGAGCAATATCCAGTCACTAAACATTTATGAAGCTCTTCTGATGTGCCAGGCACTATGCTGAGGGCTGGTTATATAAATAGAAGTAAAATATGAAAGACAGTCCGTGCTTTGAAGAAACTTCCAATCTAAAGGTGGAAGACTGCACACAAGCAGAAGTGGCCAAAGGGATGGGGAGGAGCAGGGAGAGAGAACTGGCCCGGGGTTTGCTAGAGTAGTGTAGTTGGTCAGAAATGAGGAGAAGGTTGTGCTGAGCCCCTTTCCTACATCAGGGTCCTGGATTCCATGGCTCTTCCTCTTTCCAGAGACTCTAATCAGAAGAGCAGTGGGTACTAGTGAGACGTGAGGATTCGACCAGGCAGATTTAATTTGGGAGGAGAATGAGATTTCTCAGTGATGAGTTTTCTGAGGAAGGAGGGCATGATGGAAAAGTCTAAAGGAGGGCCACAGGCAGTAGCTGATAGAAATTATTCAGGTGATTCCTTTTAGATCAAACATTACCTGACTGCCTGTTCTTGTAGTGCATAGAGCAGAGAATGATCTTTAAAATGTTAAAAGAAGTACAAAGCAAATAGTTTTTACATTTTTTGCATGAAGTATATTTTTTGTTTTTATGTTGTATTTATTTTAAAATTTTAAACACATAAAGACTATTCTTAGTTCCTTGGGGTACAAAAAGAGGCAATAGCCCATAGTTGACCCTTGGGGTATAGTTTGATGAGCATGCTATTATAGATGATAAAAGTTCTCCCTTTATTTTAACATTGTACTGATTTCATCTAGCCCTAGAATATTACAGGAACTTTTCAGAAGACATTTGCCTAGGAATCCATGTAGGGAAACCAAGCGGCTACAGACAGAATGCATTGTGTACAAACTGTCACCCAAGACTCAGGAAAGGAAAGCTGCCAAACTCAGTTTCCATGATAAATTGTGTCTAATACATCTATGACGGCTGACTTTTTACAGAGTTACTCATCTCTCATGTGTCTGTAAAGAGTTTTCATACACCTTTCTTCATTTACTGTGAGGTTGTAAGTTTCTGCTATTCAGCAGGTTTTGTTGTACAGCAACATTCTGGGCAATGAATCATTCTGTTTCAAATAGATTAATGAAGTTACTCTATGAAGTCCATTGTAGAGAACCCTAGAAAGATATCCAACAGTTCTCTCCATGATGAGTAATGTGACTTTTTAGAGTAATGCAGATGTTGCCAACAGCAGACGCATAGTATCCTTACTAGTTTCCCTCCCTACCCTCACGTGGCCCAGTCTTTGCCTCAAACAGGGAAGGTAGATGTTTGGAGTTGATTAAGTGGTTTTAAAAACTACCTAATGGAACTCAAAAACTTGTGGAATTGAATGTTATAAACTAAAAATAAATCAATTTAAAAGGAAATTTTTTAAAAATACCCAAGGTAGGCAATAATACTTCAAGAGAGAATAACAGCAACTTAACCTTTATGCAGTACCTCAGGTTTTACAGAACGCTCTTCATTAGCATCCCTTGAGTGGTTCTCTTCATTTCACATGTGGAGAGCCATAGAGCCATAGATGGGAAGTAACTTGTCAGTGAATTTGAAGTCCAACTATTTCCTGTGTATGGTAACATTAGACTGTAAGCAGTGTTACGCAATAGTTTTCTGGGCAATACAAATCCAAAGTAAATGGTAGTTTAACATAGTTAACATTATTCATTTTTGACTTGGCATATACCTTTTATGGGAGGGGAGGGGCAAATAGATAGGTGTTGATTTGAAACTTTGTTAAAGCAGTAGGTACATTTCTGAAATTATCCCAGTGGTGTGGAGAAACCCTATCTCTGTTAGAACTTCAAGTAAAGTAGTATTTGATCAGGATAATTATATAGATAGCCACTTTTTAATATGAGATATCTTCCAGTGCATTCCACAGATTAGATACTGTTACTAAATATTAGATTGAATTATTTATGCAAAAACTAAAAATAAAATGAAGATATCTTTTTCGTTCTTTTCTCAAATACTTATGTTTGCACCATCCTCTCTGCCACATTTCTTTTGTCTTATGGATAGAATGAGCAAACACATAGCACCAATTTGTGCCAAGGCTTGGTGCTAAGCACTATGCAAGTATTATCTCATTTTATCCTCACAACAACCCGTTGTCAGTGCTGTTATTTATTCCCATTTTTTAGTGGAGGAAACTGAGATAAACAAAGGTTAATTGATTTTCCCAGGTTTGCCTAATAGGTGTTCGGGAACAGATTTGATCAGATCCATGTGTAATGCCAAGCAAAGGCAACTTCCAAGGTTTGGATTACCAGCATAGTACACCCCATTTATTCAGCAAACATTCACAGAACAGAAAAAGTCAAAATACAGTGTAACTTGTTCCTTTAGCAAGTTCTCAGTTCAATCCAGGTACTACTCCACCCCTAGACAGAACATGCATTTAGTCAGTCAAAAGTCTCTTCTCAAATGGAGATTAGTCTCCAACCATAAACAAAGTACATTCATTTGGTCAATCACTCAAAGGATTCCCACCCCTGAATCTCAGAAGGGGCAGGAGAACACAAAAGGCCATCCACCCTTAAGTTACTAGGTTAAACTCAGCATTCAATACCCAAGGAAAGGTCCTTCTTTTATCTTCACTAGAGGCAAGCCCTCAGCAATCTCAGTTCCTGGGGAGACAAGGCTCAACAAAGCCATAGTCAGTGTCCTCATCAAGTCGCTCTCTGCCTGTAGAACAGCCCCAGAACCCCTGAAAACATCAGCAAGGCCCTCTTCCAGGATTTCTGTGCAGGTACCACAAGAAAATCCTCCTTCAGGGCTTCTGAATCAACAGCCAGGTTCCAGGACCTCCACAACAGCAGCACTGTCCTTCACCATCAGGTGAATCTGGCAAAACAACATCAAAACAGACAGACAAAATACTGGCATCACAGCCATGCCTCCTCCATCCTTGGCAGTTCCGGGTGGCAGTTCTCAAAGTGCTGGGAAGCTCCCATGGGCTCTCAGCTGTCTTTCTCTCAGCAACTCAGGCTCCACAATACTGGATACTGCTCTCCCAAAGTCCTTCTGGCCTTCTCTAGGCTTGGGCCTCTCTCCCAATTCATGACTCCTCCCAGTTCAGCCCTCTCTCTTCATATCAACAAGTCCATCCCACAAGTGGGACTCACAAGCTCTGGGTTTTAACACTCAACCCCAAAACCAAGCCAGTACAGGGGCATCTCCAAATTCCATTACCAATACACCATGATCTCTGTGACTCCACGCCCAGTGGTCTATCTACTGAGTCCCCTCGCTGCCTCAAGATAGGCATATGTATTACTATGCCATTTAATATTCAAAATTTTTTTGTTGATTTGTTCCTACATAATGTAGATTTCCCCCTCTTCTCCCTACTTTTTCCCTTCCAGAGAGTCTCTTCTTGTAAAAAACGATACTGATTCATTTACAGGGGCCTTATGGGATTCAGTTATACCACTCAAACTAGGACCCCTCCACTTGTGCCTTCATCTTTATTCCCTTCTCCTTGGAAAATTGGGCACCATCCATGGAATCACCATGGATTTTGATAGATCAGTTTCTGCATTGTCTTGCTTTATCCTAGTCCTCCACAGAATTTCCTGGGTATTTTTAGTCTTGCCTTTTCCTCTGTAGAAATCACTTCTACTTCATTTTCATTGGAAAACTTAACTCCACCTCTTCACCTTGAGCTTTATCTTGCTCAGTTCTAGGCTGCCATGCACTTTGAGGACATCTCTAGCCATGATTTCTCTCCTAGGACCATCATTTTCATTTCACTTTCACTGGAAAATTCAACTTTGTCTAACATTTTTAGCTATTTCATACAGTGTTTATCCCAGACCAGCTCCTCCTTCCGACTTCCAGCCTCTACTTCATGTGTTGTCTCCCCCCATTAGAATGTAATCTTCTTTCAATTTGAGGCTGTCCAGTATGCCTTTACTTGAATTCCCAGCACCCAACACAGTGCTTGTCACTAGGGCTAAATAAATGCTTTTCAGGTCTGTTCTTCCACTGTCACTTCTATTTTTTGAAATTGTTTTTTCATGTTAATCCCCATTTGTACTTTTAGAAAGAAATTTCTCGTTTTTCCCCTCTTGTTCTTAAGAGAAAAAACAAAAAAGAAATTATCTTTCTTTTTCCAGTTTTTTCTTTTTTTTTCCCATTGAATTTTTTCTTTTTCTTTTTTTTT
>JAQQSV010017291.1:0-11641 GCA_028646515.1 Pseudochirops corinnae
ATATATATATATATATATATATATATATATATACACAATTATTATTATTATTATTATCATTGACTATGGTAGGGAGATCCATCCTGCCCTACCGGAAAGTCAGAGGGGTGATGGGGGAGGACATAGGAGAGAATAGATTGGGGGAGGGGTTATACAATGGGATGGCTGTTTTGGGCTGGTGGGTAGGGGAAAGTGGCGGAGAAAATTTGTAACTCAAAATCTCATGGAAATGAATGATGTAAACTAAAATAAATAAAAGTTTAAAAAATTATTTAAAAAAAGAAAGTTAAATTGTTTACATTCCTAAACAGTAAGATGACACTTGCAATTCTTAAGAACTATGTCCCCATCAATGCAGTTAGACAGAGTATACATACACAAAAGGTGAGGGTATAAGTTGACTTTGATGTAATGATATAAAAAAGTAAGGGGTAAAAAAAGGATTGTGCTAGGAGAAGAGGAAAGTGGAAGGCAGAATGTAAACTACACCACATGAAGATACACAAAAGACCTATTACCATAGAGAAAAGAAGGGAAGGGATCAGTCTTGTTTGAACCTTACTGTCATCATATTTTGCTTAACAAAGGAATAACCCATATAATCAGTTGGGTATAGAAATTTATCTTTCCTTAAAGGGAAGTAGGAGGGGAAAAGGAAAAGAAAAAAGAGGAGGGCTGAGAGAAGGGAGGGCAAATTTATGAAGGTGATGGTCAGAAGTAAAAACTGTTAAGGAGTTAAAGGGTAAAGGGAGAGAGAGAGAGAAAACAAAGTATAAACAGGGTTGAAAAAGGATAGAGGGAAATACATAGTAATCAAAACTAACTGTGAGTGGGATGAACTCTCCCACAAAACAGAATCAGAAAGCAGAGAGGACTAAAAATCATAATCCTGAAAAATGTTGTTTACAAGAAGCACATATGAGGTAAAGAGAAATGCAAAGAGTAAAGGCAAAAGACTGGAGCAGAATGTATCATCCTTCAGTTGAAGAAAAAAGCAGGAGTTAGTAATTCTGATCTCAGGCAAAGCAAAAGTAAAAATAGATGTCATTAACAGAGATATTGAAGGAAACTATAATTTGCTAAAAAGTACCATAGACAATGAAATAATATCAATACAAACATAGATGCACTAAGTGGTAATGCATCCAAATTTTTAGAGGAAAGGTTATGTGAATTATAGGAAGAGATAGACAGCAAAACTATACTAGAGGAAGACCTCAAATATCCCTTCTCATAACTAGATAAATATAACCGCAAAATAAAAAAAAGAAAGCAATTAAGCCAGTGAATAGGATTTTAGAAATTATAGATATCACAGATCCTTGGAGAAAATTGAATGGGGATAGAAAGGAATATACCTTTTTACATAGCACTTACACAAAACTGACCATGCACTAGGTCATTAAAACCTCACAATAAAATGCAGAAAGGCATAAATATTAAATGCATTCTTTTTAGATCATGATGCAATAATATTACATGTAATAAAGGGCCATTGAAAGGTATAATAAAAATTAATTGGAAGCTATACAATCTAATTCTAAAGAATGAATGGGTCAAACAACAAATCATAGAAGCAATCAATAATAACTTCATCAAAGAAAATGAAAAGGAGACAACATACCAAAACTTATGGAATGAAACCAAAGCAGTTCTTAGGGGGAGTTTTATATCTCTATATGCTC
The DNA here is from genome assembly GCA_028646515.1 of Pseudochirops corinnae. NCBI lineage: Eukaryota > Metazoa > Chordata > Mammalia > Diprotodontia > Pseudocheiridae > Pseudochirops > Pseudochirops corinnae. Next base: position 1,686 of record JAQQSV010017291.1, read on the forward strand.
ATATGAATAAAATACAGAAAGAGGAGATTGATGAATTGTATACACAGTTTAAAAATCTAGAAAAAAAACAAATTGGGGTGGAGCCAAAATGACAGAATGGAAGCATAAGTCTGGGCAGGGGGGCTTGGAGCATATGGGGGATGAAACAGTGCAGACATGAGAGCAGACTACAGTGAAGTGAGGAGCCCTAAGCAGCTGAGCCACCCCCCCCCCCCCAGGGCAACTCACAGCCATCTCACCACAGGATGGAGGATCAGGTGGAGCCAAATAAGAGAAAGCACAGGGCCCGCAGAAGCACCAGTAGCTTCTCCTGCAGCTGTCAGCCCACAACCTGGATGTTTAAAAATCACCTACCTAAACTTCCAGGAGCCAAGATGGGGGAACAAAACCTATCTTCTCTGGTTATAGCTCCCTGCCCCAGAAAACCCAGAGATAAATGTCCCACCAGTAGTGGAAACAGCCTCAGGCTTGGGAGTCATTGAGGAAGTATGTAACTGAAGCAGTATGGACTCTGAAATGAAGAGCAGGGAGGTGTTCCCAAAAGCCCCACCTAAGCTGACTAGCAGGAACTCACAAAGACCGGGGATGGAGCCAGCAAGTGCTAACAACACAAGCCCAGGTGTGCCTTAGCACCATCAGGGGAATCTGCAGACACCAGTACTTGCAGTTGCCAGCTGCTAAACCTGCCAGAGCTGTAGCTCAGAGGCACAGAAATGGAAACCTGAAGTGGTCAGACCACCCTTCCCCCACAGGTTACTCTGTGAGCCTCAGGGTAATTCAAGGGAAACACTGAGATTCATGGCCTTGACCTCAGTCTAGACACCCAGAGGCTACAGCACAAAAAGTCAACAATCAGGTCCTTAGCTCCCAGCCTGAGAAGCAAAGTCAAGAAACAGGCAATCACAATGGGTAAGAAGGAATCTGAGAAGTCAAAAGCAAGAAAAACAATCCAATTTTATTATAGCAAGAAAGAACAACCAAATCAGAGGACAACATGGACTCTGTACTCACACCTGAGACCCCAGATGGAAATATGAATAAATCTCAAGCCCAAAAAGCATTCTTGGGGGAGTTCAAGAAAGATTTTAAAAGCTAAATTATAGAAGTAGAAGATAAATTCAATTTTAGAGTGACCAAATTGGAAAAAAATCTCACTGAAGAAAACAAATCTTAAAAAGTAAAATTTGCAAACTGGGACAGAAGGTTCAAAATCTAACTGGAGAAAATACTTCCCTAAAAATGAAAACTGAATATATGAAAAAGGAACTTCAAAAACTAATTGAGGAAAATAATTCACTAAAAATTACAATCAGTCAAATTGAAGCTAAGGACTCTATGATGCATCAAGAGACAGTCAAACAAAATATAAAGAATGAAAAATTAGAAAAAGTGCAAAATATCTCACTGGAAAAACAACTGACCTAAACAGATCCAGAAGAGATAATCTAAGAATTATTGGTCTACCAGAAAGCCATGATGAAAAAAACAGCCTGGACAATATTCTCCAAGAGATCGTCAAAGAAAACTGTCCTGAGGTCCTAGAAACAGAGGGTAAAATAGTTAACAAAAGAATTCACTGGACTCCTCCTGAAAGAGATCACAAATTGAAAACTCCCAGAAATGTCGTAGCCAAATTCCAGAATTCCAAGGTCAAGGAGAAAATACTGCAAGCAGCAAAAAAAACCAGTTCAAATATTGTGGAACTACAGTCAGGATTACACAGAACCTAGCAGCTTTTACATTAAAATATCAGAGGGATTGGAATTTGATATTTCATAAAGCAAAAGAGCCAGGACTGCAACAAAGTATCAACTACCTGGCAAAACTGAGCATAAATTTTCAGCAAGGAGATGGGCATTTAATGAAATAAGAGACTTACAGACTTTCCTGATGAAAAATCCAAAGCTCAAGGGAAAAAATTGCAAGACTCAAGAAAGACACAAAGAGGTAAACAAAAAGGTAAAAAATCATAGAAACAAGAAAACACACAAGGAAAAACATACACTCAACCACACACACACACACACACACACACACACAATGGGATTCAATGAGAGCTGTTTACATCCCTATATGATAAGCTGATACCTGTCAATATTGAAATTTTTATAATTATCATGACATTTAAAAGGACTATACAGAGATAGAGAGTATGGGTATAAATGAACTAATCTGATGATAAAAACCTTATTAAGGGGTACAAAGGGACTATAATGGGAGTAAAGGAAAGGATGAGGCAGATAAAGTTAAATAATGCCATGCAAAGAGGCATAAAAACATACTATAGTAGAAGGAAAGGAGGGAGGGAGATGAACATCATATGAACTTTATTGTCATTGGTTCTGGTTCAAAGAGGGATCAACATAATCAGTTAAGTTTAGGATTCTAATGTGAAAAGAAAGAAAAACTCATAATAATAGAGGGAAAGGAGGAAGGGAGAGGAACACTATATGAAATTTACTCTCATCACTTTGGTTTCAAGGAGGCAATAACATGTTCCATTAAGTAAAAAATCCATTGTACCCTACTGGCAGTAGGAGGGGTAAGGGGAGGGAGTCAAAAGAGGGGATGGTTAGAAGGGAGGGAAATAGTAGTAACGGGAAAGGGTAGGTAAAGAGGGGGGCATAGGGAGGGAAGACTGAGGGAGGCAGTGTTCAAAAGGAAAACACTCAAGGATGGTAAGGGAGAGAGAAGAAACAAAAACATAAACATGGAAGGGAATAGGATGGAGGGAAAGACACAGATAGTAATCATAACTGTGAATGTGAATGGGATGAACTCTCACATAAAACAGAGGTGGATAGCAGAATGGATGTAAAACCATAATCCTACAATATGCTGTCTACAAGAAACACATTTGAAACAAGAGGATACATACACACAGGGTAAAGGTAAAAGGCTGGAGTAGAATATATTATGCTTCAGCTAAAGTAAAAAAAGCAGGGATAGTAATCCTTATGTCATATAAAGCAAAAGCAAAAATAGATCTAATTAAAAGACATAAGAAAGAAAACTATATCCTGCTAAAAGGCACCATTGAGAATGAAGCAATATCAGTACTTAACATATAGGCACCAAGTGGTATAGCATCCAAATTCCTAGAGGAGAAGTTAAGGGAATTAGAGGAAAAAATAGATAGCAAAACTATACTAGTGGAGGACCTCAAGCTCCCCCTCTCTGAACTTGATAAATCTAACTTCAAACTAAACAAGAAAGAAGTTAAGGAGGTGAATATAATTTCAGAGAGTCTACATATGATAGATCTCTGGAGAAAACTGAATGGGGATAAAAAGGAATATACCTTCTCCTCAGTGGTACATGGCACATACACAAAAATAAACCATGTACTAAGGCATAAAAACCTCACAATTCAGTGCAGAAAGGCAGAAATATTAAATGCATCATTCTCAGATCATGATGCAATAAAAATCATATGCAATAAAGTACCATGGAAAGACAGATTAAAAATTAATTGGAAACTGAATAATTTAATCCTAAAGAATAAGTGGGTCAAACAAGAAATTATGGAAACAATCAGTAATTTCATTCAAGAGAATGACAATAATGAGACAACATATTGAAAACTTGCAGGATGCAGAAAAGACAGTTCTTTTTTTTTAATTAAATTTTATGTTTATTTTTAGTTTACGTCATTCATTGAGTTACAAATTTTCTCCCCATCTATCCCCTACCCACCACCCCAAAACAGCGATCCCACTGTATACCTACTCCCCCAATCTGCTCTTTCCTATATCCTCCCGCTTCCTTCCCTCTGACTTTCCAGTAGGGCAAGATGGATCTCCATACCCCAGTGGCTGTATATCTTATTTCCCAGTTGCATGCAAATAATAAAAATATTTTTTAAGCATTTGATTTTAAAACTTTAAATTCCAGATTTTTTCCCTTCCTCCCTTGTTACTCACCCTTACTGGGAAGATAAGTAATTCAATATAGCTTGTACATGTGTAGTTATGCAAAATATTTCCATGGTGGATATATTGTGAAAGACTGACTATGTTTCCCTCCATCCTATCCCTCCAACTTGTTGTATTCTATACTTTATCCCTGTCCCTTTACAAAAGTGTGTGCTTCTAACTAGCCTCCCCCCCACCCTACCCTACCCTCCATCCCTTCCATTACCCTCTCATTCCCTTCCAGTCTACTCTCCTGTAGGCAAAATACACAATTAAAAGTGTATGTCATTCCCTCCCTAGGCCAAATTCAATGAGAGTACAGTTGACCTACTGTCTTTTGCCTTCCTGTTCTTCCCCTCCATTGTAACAGTTATCCCTTGCCTCTTCTATATGAGATAAAAATTGCCTCTCTCACCTCTCAATTTCTCCTTTTATAGATCTTCCCTACCTATTCAATTGATCCTGTGCCCTCTATCTATATATACCTGTACACATATATACACACATTCACAGATGTATTCATGCACAAATATATGCTCCTATATAGACATATATATATGTGTACATATATATACATTTATTTTCCCTTCAACTATCATGAGAAAAGTTTCATAAGTTGCAACTATCATTTTTCCATGTAGGCATGTAAATAGTTCAACTTTGACAAGTTCCTTATGATTTCTTTTCCCTATTTACCTTCTCATGCTTCTCTTGTTTCTTGTATTTGACTGTAAAATTTTCTATTCAACTCTGGTTTTTTCATCAAGAATGCTTGAAAGTCCTCCACCTCACTGAATGACCATATTTTCCCCTGAAACATTATACTCAGTTTTGTTGGGTAGGTGATTCTTGGTTTTAATCCTAGCTCCTTTGGTCTCCAGAATATCATATTCCAAACCCTTCAATTCCTTAATGTAGAAGCTGCTAGATACTGTGTTAACCTGATTGTATTTCCATGATATTTCAATTGTTACTTCTTGGCTCCTTGTAATATTTTCTCCTTGATCTGGAAACTGCAGAAACTGGCTATAATATTAGTAAGAGTTGTCTTTTTGGGATCTTTTTCAAGAGGTGATCAGTGAATTTTTTCAATCTCTATTTTTCCCTCTGGTTCTAAAATATCAGGGCAATTTTCCTTGAGAATTTCGTGAAGGATGATTTCTAGGTTCTTTTTTTGATCATGGCTTTCAGGTAGTCCAATAATTCTTAAATTGTCTGTCCTGGATATCTTTTCCATGTCTGTGGTTTTTCTAATGAGATATTTCACACTGCCTTCTATTTTTTTCATTTGTTTGGATCTGTTCTTGATTTCTCATAATGTCATTCACTTCCATTTGCTCCAATCTAATTCTGAAGCAATTATTCTCTTCATTGAGCTTTTGAAATTCTTTTTCCATCTGACAAATTTGGCTTTTTAAGGAATTCTTCTCCTCATTGGCTTTTTGGACCTCTTTTGCATTTGAGTTAGTCTATTTTTTAAGGTGTTATTTTCTTCAGTCAGGCTGTTGATTCTCTTTTCATTTTGTTTTTTGTTTTTTTTTTTTTTGCATCATTCTCGGTTCTCTTTCCAATTTTTCTGGCACTTCTCTTACTTGATTTTAAAAATCCTTCTTGAACTCCTCCACATAACCAGTTCATATTTTTCTTGGAAGCTTTTCATGCAAGAGTTCTGATTGTGTTGTCTTCCTCCCATTCCATGCTTTGATCCTTTTTGTCCCTTTTACTTTGTCTTTGGCCTTTATGGGTTGAAAATTCTGGAAACCACCACTGCTGGTGGTGATCTACTCTCTTGAATGCTCCAGCTGCTGCTGGTCAGGGCCTCCCTGGGGCTGAAACCACAGGCTCACACGAGCCTGGCCTCTGTTCTAAGTGAGCTGCAATAGACCCTTCCTGCCAGCCTGCTGGCCTGACTTCAGCAGGAGATTTGTTTCTCTCTGTCACCTTGTAGGTTCTGTAGCCCTACAATTTGTTTAGAGTCATATTTTATAGGTATGTGAGGTGGTTATGGGGGGAGCCCTCAGAGTTTTGTGCTTCTACACTGCCATCTTGATTCCACCTCCAGCAAAAGCAGTTCTTAGGGGGATGTTTTATATCCTAAATGCATACATGGATAAATTAGAGAAAATAGAGGTCAATAAATTGGGCATGCAACTGAAAAAGCTGGGAAAAGAACAAATTGAAAATCCCCGACTAAATACTAAATTAGAAATAATGAAAACCAAAGGAGAGAGTAATAAAATCAAAATTAAAAAAACTAATGAATTAATAAATAAAACTAAGAGCTGGTTTTATGGGGAAAAAAGAAAGAAGAAAATCAAATTATGAGTATCAAAAATGAAAAGGGTGAATCTACCTCCAATGAAGAGGAAATTAAAACAACCATAAGGAATTATTTTGCCCAATTGTATGCACATAAATTTGACAATCTTAGTAAAATGGATGAATATTTATAAAAACGTAAGTTGCCCAGATTAACTGAAGAAGCAGTAAATTACTTAAATAATGCCATCTCAGAAAAAGAAATTAAACAAGCCATCAGTGAACTTTGTAGGAAAAAATCTCCAGGGCCAGATGGATTTATTAGCAAATTCTATCAAACACTTAAAGAAGAATTGATTCCAATACTCTACAAGCTATTTGGGAAAATTGATGAAGAAGGAGTCCTACCAAATTATTTTTATGACACAAATATGGTACTGATATCTAAATCAGGAAGAGACAAAATGGAGAAAAAAATTATAGACAAATTTCCCTCATAAATATAGATGCAAAAATTTTAAATAAAATATTAGCAAAAAGACTACAGCAACTTATCACAAGAATAATACACTTTGATAAGGTAGGATTTATTCCAGGAATACAAGGATGGTTCAATATTAAGAAAATCATCAGCATACATGATCATATCAACAATAAAACCAGCATAAACCACATGATTATCTCAACAGATGCAGAAAAGGCTTTTGACAAAATATAACATCCATTCCTATTAAAAACAGTAGAAAGTATAGGAATAAATGGAGTCATCTGTAAAATAGGAGGTAGCATCTATTTAAAGCCATCAGCAATTATTATATGTAAGGGGATAAGCTAGAAGCATTTCCAAAAAGATCAGGAGTAAAACAATGATATCTACTATCACTCTTCTTATTCAATCTGAAATTAGAAATGTTAGCAGTACCAATGAGAGAAGAAAAAGAAATCAAAGAAATCAAATTAGGCAAAGAAGAGACTAAGCTATCACTGATCTGATGATATACTTAAAGAATCCTAGAAAATCAAGTAAAAAACTACTTGAGATAAAAAATAAATTTGGCAAATTTGCAGGATATAAAATGAACCCACATAAATCCTTGGCATTCCTATATATTTCAAAAGAAATCCAACAGCAAGAGATAGAAAGAGAAATCCCGTCAAAAGTTACTGTAGGCATTATAAAATATTTGGGAATCTACCTGCCAAAATAAACCCAGGACCTATATGAACACAACTACAAAACACTTTTCACAGAAATAAAGTCAGATCTAACTAATTGGAAAAATATCAATGCCTCATGGCTGGGTTGAGCTGACATAATAAAAATAACAATTTTACCTAAAATAAATTACATATTTTGTGCCATACCAATTAATCTACCAAAAAATTACTTTATAGAGCTAGAAAAAATAATAACAAAATCCATTTAGAAGAACAAGAGGTCCAGAATGTCAAGGGAATTAATGAAAAGAAATGGAAGGGAAGGAAGCCTAGCCATACCAGATTTTAATCTGTATTATAAAGCAGCAGTCATCAAAACTACTTGGTACTGGCTGACAAATAGAGCACTAGATCACTAGGATAGACTGGGTACATGAGACTAAAAGGCAATGACTATAGCAATCTACTGTCTGATAAACCCAAAGACCCCAGTTTTTGGGATAAGAACTCACTATTTGACAAAAACTGCTGGAAAAACTGGAATATAGTATGGCAGAAACTGGGCATAGACCATTATCTAATAACATATACCAAAATCAAGTCTAAATGGGTGTCCAATCTAGGAATAAAGGCTGATACTGTAAGCAATCTGGGAAGGCAAGAAATAGTTTATCTGTCAGATTTATGGAAAAGGGAAGACTTTATCACCAAACAAAAGTTAGAGAGCATTATAAAATGCAAAATGGATAATTTTGCTTACATTAAATTGAAAAGTTTCTGTAAAAATAAAACCAATGTAACCAATATTAAGAGGGAAGTGGGAAATTGGGAAAGAAATTTTACAGCCAGTGTCTCTGATAAAGGCCTCATTTCTAAAATATACAGAAAATAGAGTCAAATTTATAAGAATACAAGTCATTCACCAATTGATAAATGGTCAAAATATATGAACAGGCAGTTTTCAGAGGAAGAAATTAAAGACATCTATAAGCATATGAAAAAATGCTCTAAATCACTATTGATTAGAGAAATAAAAATCAAAACAACTATGAGGTACCACATCTCACCAGTCAGATTGGCTAAGATGACAAAATAGGAAAATGACAAATGCTGGAGAGGATGTGGAAAACTTGGAACACTAATGCATTTTTGGTGGAGCTGTGAACTGCTACAACCATTCTGGAGAGCAATCTAGAACTATGCTCAAAGGGCTATAAATAATTGCATACATACCCTTTGACCCAGTAATACCACTTTTGCAGTTGTATCTCAAAGAGATCATAGAAGTGGGAGGAAGACCTGTATGTACAAAAACATTTATAGCAGCTCTTTTTGTGGTGGCAAAGAATTGGAAATTAGGAGGATGCCCATCAATTGAGGAATGGCTAAACAAGTTGTGGTATATGAATGTAATGGAATACTATTGTGCTATAAGAAATGAGGAGCAGACAGACTTCATACTTACCTGGAGAGACTTCTATGAACTGATACTGAGTGAGAAGAGCAGATCCAAGAGAAATTTGTACACAATTACGTATACAATGTATATGTGATAACGAACTTGGATAGACTGGACTCTTACCAGAAATTCAAGGTTATAAGACAACTCTAAAAGACTCATGAGGGAGAGATGTCTACATTCACAGAAAGAACAGGAAACAACAGAGTATGAATGTAGATTGAAGCAAACTACCTGCTCCCTTTCTTTTTCTTATTTGGTGTTGTTTCCTCTTTCCCACTGTTCATTCCATCAATAACAATCCTTCTTTACAACCTGACAAATTTCTCACGTGAAAGTATTTGCAGATCCTATACTTGATTGCCTTCTGCTATGTGGGGAGGGGAGGGTACAGGGAAAGGGAGAGGAAATTTGAAACTCAAGGGATTGTGGAAATGAATGTTGTAAACTAAAAGTAAAGAAACACATTAATAAAGACAAAAAAAAGAAAAAGAACAAATTAAAATCCACAATTAAATACCAAATTAAAAATTCTGAAAATAAAAGGAGATATTGATAAAATTAAAATAAAGAAAACTATCAAACTAATAAATAAAACTAAGAGTTAGTTTCATAAGAAAAATCAATAAAATAGATGAAACTTTAGTTAATCTGATTTTTTTAATGAAAGAAGAAAACCTAATTACCAGTATCAAAAATGAAAAGGATGAATTTACCACCAATGAAGAGGAAATTAAAACAATAATTGGGAGAGATTTTGCCCATCAGCTTGCCCTTAAATCTGACAATCTCAGTAAAATGGATGAATACTTATGAAAATATAAATTTTCCAAATTATTTTTTTTAATTTTTTTTTATTTACTCATTTACTTTTAATTTACAAGATTCAGTTCCACAATCACTTGAGTTTCAGATTTTCTCCCCTCCCTTCCCTCCCCCCCCATGTTGGCATGCAATCATACATAGGATCTGCAAATACTTTCACATTGTACAATAGTTTGGTCATATAGAAGGGCTGTAACCAATGAGTGATCACTGGGAAAAGAAAAAAAAAAGGGCAAAACCAGACATGAAAGAGAACGATAACAAGTTTTGCTTCAGTCTCCCATTAAACTATAGTCTTTCTATATCTTTCTCTGAGTTTAGGTATCTCCTTCCATCTTGAG